>APFE031381447.1:325331-342831 GCA_000404065.3 Pinus taeda
GGGGGGAGAGGATTCTCCATGGGTTTGCTGCTCTCCATGTGGAACTTCTTCAATATCTCGTTGGCATACTTTCCTTGAGAGACAAACAATTCCTCATCTCCTTTGGATACTTCATACCAAGGAAATAACACATGAGCCCCAGGTCCTTCATCTCGAATTCTCTTACATGATCGTGTTTGAAATATTTGACCAACTTCTCATCCCCTGTTATAATTAAATCATCAACATATAATAATATAATCAATAATTTACCTTCAACCACAATATGGTAAAGGTTTACATCCACTTCACTTTTGGTAAAGCCCAACTTGGTGAAATAGTTTTTGATCCTGGTGTACCAAGCACAAGATGCTTGTTTCAATCCATACAGTGCTCGCTTGAGTCTACACACTGCAACTCTCTATTGAAGGTCTCAAATCCCTTCGGCTGCTCAATGTACAACTCTTCCTTAATCATTCCACTGAGGAAGGCTATCTTCACATCCATCTGATGTATCTTCCATCCCATCTGTGCAGAAAGTGCTAGAATAGATATGATTAAAGAGTACCTTGCTACTGGTACAAAAGTCTCCTCATAATCAATTCCCTCCACCTAAGAGGACCCTTTAGCCACAAATATGGCCTTATGTTTCTCGACACTCCCATCTGCTTCCTGCTTTACCTTGTAAAACCATCTGGAACTAACCACTAACTTATCTGCTAGTCTTGGGACCACCTCCCAAACATTATTTCTAATAATGGAGTCATACTCCTCTAGCATGACATCAACCCATATTGGTTGTTGCACTGCTTCCTCGAATGAGGATGGCTTAGTCTCTACACTCTCACTCATCAGAGCCATGTAGAAAGTGTATTGATTTGGTGTCCTCCTCTACCTGCGATGTGATGTGGGTGCTCCCACATTCTCTCCAACATCATGCATCAATGTGTCAACTTCTCTGGTGTGCTTCCTTCCATCTTTAGATGTCTCTGCATGAGTGGGTGCTTCCAATATCTTCTCCTCTGCATGTGGCTACTCCACATGATTCAGAGGGTCTTCCTTTGGAGCTAAAATCTTCTCATCTACATGTAACTAAATCTCCCATCTGAAGGGGACATCTCATGGCCTTCTCTTCATCGAACTTCACATCTCTATGAACAACTGTCATCTTGTGAGATGGCAGGTACACCCAATAATTGTGAGGTGTGTCAGTGTACCCCACAAATATGCCCAACTCAGCTATCGGCTCTAACTTTTTCCTTGCATCCTTGGTAACATGACAGTAAAATGATGAACCAAAGATCCCGAAGTCTGCCACATCTGGTTTCTTACCTAAAAAATCTTCTTTTGGTGTACTCATCCTAAGAATCTGATGAGGACTCCTGTTCTACACATATACAGTTGTGTTACATGCTTCATCCCACAAGTGCAATGGTAGGCCTTGATCATGAAACATCACCTGTGAAGCTCCCACAATACTTATATTCTTCCTTTCATCGACTCCATTATGTTGTGGGTTATGGGGTGCTATTATAACTCCCGTCGAATGCCTTCTGATGCAAAGAATTTCTTGAATTCATTCAACACATATTCTCCACTGTTATCGCTCTTGAGAGCCTTCACTTTCTTGCCAATGTCTTTCTCAACAAGTGCTTTAAATTCACAAAATTTAGAGAACGTTTAATCTTTCTTCTGCATGAAGAAAATCCAACACTTACGTGAGAACTCATCTACAAATATTACATAATACTTGTGCTTGGTCGTGGAGGCTGTCGAGAATGGTCCACACACATTTGAGTGAACTCTTTCAAGGATTGCTCGCGCTCAATTGTCCTTATCATGAAAGGTGGCTTTGGTGTACTTCCCCAATGTACACCCGTTGCATGTATCTCTCTGCTCTAGTGCACACTTGGGAAGAATTGTAGAAATATGTTGCATGATCTTCATAACTCCATGGTGCAAGTGGCCTAATCTTCTGTGCCATAATTCATCAATGTATCGGCTCTAGACCTTCTCTGCTTTTGTGCTCAAAGCAGCAAAGTCTTCTACATCCAATTTGTAGAGGTTCTTCACCCGAACCCTGATCCACTTCACTTGTCTTGTGGTTATGTGACGAAGGAAATCCTTTCCTTTTCTAAATATCACATCGTAGCCACAATCCTCCAACATAGTAACTGAAACTAAATTCTTCTTCAGACTTGGAACATACGTTACATCTTTTAATGTGAGAGGAGAACCAAAATCCCTCTGACAAGTAACAATACCGATTTCGGTCGTGCTATACCTTCCATCATCTCCCATCTTGATGTGCATCTGGAGGTCCTTCTCCTCCGAGTCACTAAAAAAATATTTGTTGCCCGTCAAATGGAATGAGGCTCCACTATCCAGATACCACACACAACCCATCACCGATGTCACCATGTATGCAATGAGGGTGAAATCCAACTCGAATTGTGAAGAGCTTCACCTTCCGCTCCTCCTAAGGGATTGTTGTTGGCCTTCTTGTGTGGACACTTCGTGGCATAGTGTCGCAACTCATGATAGTGAAAACATTTAATCTTCAAAAAGTCCTTCTTGCCACCCTGACTGGAATCTCCTTTGGATTGGGATTTATTTCCTTTCCCTTTCTTCACCTTTCCAGCTAAGGCCCAATTTGCCTCATCATCATTCTTGGATGAGGTTCCATCTCTAGTGCTCCGCCTTATCTCTTCTTGCACCAAGTTAGACCACAAACACTCCCACTTTGGTGGATGCTCCCTCCCATTTACCGAATCCCGGTAGTTGTGCTAGCTCTTGGGAAGGCCTAGAAGTGCTAGGCTAACCAGATCATCTTCAACAAATGTAATACCAATTCTCCAAAGCTCATCCCGGCATTTGGTGAACCTGCTCAAGTATTGTGGTATTGTGTCGCCCTTTTCCATCTTGATCTTCCAAAGCTTGTCCTTCAGTGCTAGCTTCCCGTGGTCACTATTGTTCTGAAACAAGTCTATCAAGGCTTGCCACATTGCATATGGTGTATCCTTCCCATGGAGGTTCGAGAAAATATGATCTATAATTCCTTCTAGTATGATCCTTCTCACCTTTGCAAAAAATTTCTTCCACTCTGTCATATCTTGAGCATATGTCATTGGAGACTTAGGAATATCATTGTAATGAATTCCTTCTGCTTGTTGTCTTCCAACGCTGCCTTCATCCTGTCCTTCTAAGAAATATAATTCGAACTACCCTCAAGGGCATATTCGAGTCTTAATCTTAGAATGACATCTTGTTGGCTTTGAAGAATGATCTTGCAAATTGGATTTCACCTTCAAATACAAACTCGTATTCTCCTATTCCAGTGTGATTTATGCTCTGATACCATGTAGAAATTCCTTATAGATTCAAAATGCTAATTGTAATTTAGGTATACTCTACTCATCAGCGGAAACAATTAATCGATCAAGAAATCACGAGGCATACAAGAGAAATAATTCAATCAACACATTACACAATGATTTCCCAGGGAAAGCCATAGCTAAAAACCCCTGCTATTTGTATATTGCATTAGTTAGAAACTATGAGAATATTACAATGTTTTGCTCAAGCTCGAGCAACGTCTACACTATCTCTATCTGTCTCACAACTCCCTAGACAAGCCTAGTCCAATACTTAACCAATTTTTTGCTTTCCTAAGTCCCTATTTCCTTGCATTGTTTCCTTGGGAATTATCCCCCTATTAATTAGGGCCTCAAATGGAATTGCACAATCCTCATAGGCCTTCCTCTGACTGCATGCACCACATGTACAATTTGGAAGGTTATACAATTGATGGTACACTGCCCTTGAACTATAATCTCACCTGGGTAACTCTCAGTTTTGACATGCATGAGTTATTTATGAGTGAATCATCAGTTAATTGGTTGAACACATGAAGTAGCACCCCATTGTCTGACTTCCTACTAGTTCCTCCATCAGTTCGAACTAGTTTAACTGAATTTAACTCAGTTAAAATAAATAAATTAATTACAACTCAAAATAAACTCAACCAGGGCTCCTATAAAGTAGGAAACACTCTACATGACTCAAGTTAGACCCTCAACTTGAATTAACTGAACCAACTAAGTCAAATTAACTTAGTTAACTCGTAAAGGTTGTCTTGTGATGTGGAATTACAATTTTTCTCCTAATTTAATTCAAGGGAAAATTAAATCAAGATTTTTCTTGTTGCATTTTCAACAACAAAATCCATGAGAAATATTAGAGAATGGAAAATGACACTAGAGGAAAATAGAATGGAGTTTTGATGGTATGTGAGAGACAAATGAAGCAACAATGTAGAACAAATATATTTGTATTGTATTGAGTTTGAACATCAACAAGGAAATTATCAAACACTTGGCATGGTATGAGATATATGTTTGGTGCCAAGTAGAGATATTATTTATGCTCTTGTAAAACACGCCAAGATGTATATAAAGATTATATATTGTTTTAAAGAAAGCAATTATAACATGGGAGAATATTTTACATGGATTTTTGTATCTATCATGGAAAGAAATAAGAAAGGAAACATAAGTTTTCTTATTCATATTTATGTATTATGTATTATTGTGAGTATAATTATATATTTTTTTAAAATTATTTATCACTGAAATGTTATATTTTATTTTGACAAGAGTTTGTTATTCCACATTCAATTATGTTGGAGGGAATTTATAATATAGAGACAGATTCCATGAAAGTGATCAGTAGTTTTCATATTGATAAAATGAAAGAAGAAAGGAGAAAGAAAATAAGAGTGATATAACTTTAAACTACAAGAGTAAATACACACAATCAAGAAAGAAGGAATAAAAATATTCAATCTAATAAGGCTCGAAAGATGACTTTTCCACATGTGGAAACTCAAGATAAATATGATGTTGTCATTGGTGATAATGAGGTTACCATTGTTGTTGAACATAAGAACCATAAAAATAGAAAAGAAGTATGCCCAAGGATGTTTCTATGCCAGTTGATTATGAGCAAATTGTTGATTTAGAAGAAACTCCTTTAACTAATAAGCGGAAGAAATCAAATGCTTTTTCTCATTCTAAAAAATTCACGATTGTCACTAAAGATCGTAGTGAAAGTTATAAAAGCAATAGGGAAATCATAACACCGAACACTATTATAAAGGACGATATTTTTAACGCAAAACAAAATGCCATTTGAAATCAATTGAGGAAGAACAACTTTGTTTATGAGGGCCATACATTTTATTTGAATTTTAGATAACTTTATAGACCCATGGAAGGGTAATATAAATATCAAGTTAGAAAGACACACTACTTGTACATTCATAACTTGAAAACGTGGATTAGGTACAATCCATATGCACATGTGGTTGACTACGTGGTTCTTATTGATTCAACATAGGTTCCCAACAAGGAGGCATTTGATAGATCAAAATATTTTGACTACAAATATTATGTGATAGGGGGGGAACCATTCTACCAAGGCTAGAAGAGAATTGATGTACAATTATTCTAGTGACCCACTTTTTGAAATAGTAAAATGTATCATTTATGTTGGTTTATCAGATGTGGAAGAAAAGTAATTGACATGGGATCATAATTTAGATAATGAGTATAATATGTCTATGAATTTCATAAAAGGGTCATATTTTTTCATAACGAATTTCAAGAATAATGTGAAGGGGATAAGATAAATGTTACTCCAAGATTTCAAAAGAAATGCTATATAGAAATAAGTTTCCCTAATTGATGATGAAGATGTTAAAAGAAAAAATCACAATGTGAGTAATACACTCAAAGTCGTGGATAGTTTTTTTTCAAATTGGGAGTTGAAATGGGGAGACATGGGATTTGATCAATGAAATTTTCAACATGTGGGAGAATATTGTCATTAAAAAATAAAGGGATCAAAGTATAAATCCTTAACATGTAGAACCAATAAGGCAGGTCCTGAAATCAAGAATCTTCCAGAAGATATGATTATCACAACTTGGAGATAAATGAAAGGAGCGAAGGATGAAAAGATTGTCATAACAATATTACCACTGTACAATAAGGCGAATTATCAATAAAACAAATGTCCATTGATTTTCAAAAATAGGTTTGTTGAGTTATCTTTTTTATTTATTTTTAAATTATATTTTTTTCATTCTAACATATTGTTATTGTTAGTATCTGTTATAACATTCTTTATTTTTTTATTCAGTCATAAGATTTATATGATAATACAAGAAGAAATAGTTAAAATGTTGAATGAAGAGGGTTGGGATTATGTCAGATGTTAGAAACCAGGACAATAATGAGAGGGAGTGTGAATCAATATTGGGACCAAATTAAACAAGTATTGCCATTTTATACTTTCTAATTTATTTAGCAATAATTTATGTAAGAAAAATCATCAATCAACATATGAAACACATACTAGCATACACATAAAGACATCGGATGTACCACCAATCTTCTTTTTAATTCATTTTACAAAGGGAAGCTTCAACTTGCTTTTATAATATGTTTTTTGGCACCATCCAGAAGGAAGCAACCACTCCCTTATTTATCGACACCAACTGAAAGGAGCACCAACCCCTGATTTGTTTTGATAGCACCAACTCCCTTTATTGTTTCTTAAGCACCCACTTGAAGGAAGCAATGACTCCCTAGTATGTAGGGCACCAACTTGCTGAACCTTGTAGATCCCTATTTAATTCATTTTTAAACTTAGATTGACAAACTCTTACACATAATAATTATCTCTCTTCTCACAAAAAATCACCAAAATCACTAATGCATTCTTTGTAATATGCACATTCTCTTGTGCATCTACTCATACTAAGTTGTTGCTTATAAATATTTTAGTATTAAATGTTACTTTAACTCTAGCTCTATTTTTCAAATTTTTGTTGTTTTCTTTCTTTAATCTCTTTGTTCTCTTGTTATTCAATCAGCTAACAATTTTTTTTTTTGTTAAGCTTGGTAGATCCTTCTTTTTCATTATAATATATGCAAACAGGTTACAACCACTTAGCCTAGTTAGGTGATCTCAGCCTGCCCGTTGGGAAACCAAGTCTGTTGACCACCTAACTGCATTATATGCCATCCAGTAGCAAAAAATAGTTAGTCTATCTATCCAAGCTATATATACTTGATTATCATGTCCACAACCATGAGTTGTCTTTCTATATATATAAACTACTGCAAACTGAAAAGTAAATACTATCCACATATAAACTTAAGCAAAAATACTATGAATTCATCCATCTAGTTCTCATGATCAGTCGAGGTACTCGAGGTCGGGACTTCCGCACTGGATCCGGGCAGCTCGGTTGGTAGGAACACACTTGAGAAGTTTTCCTCAATTCGACCCAAATGGCCATCCTATTTTCGCAGCTGAGCTTGGATCTTTTGTAAGTCCTGCTTGTAGTATGGAAAGTCCTTCATGATGATCATTTAGATTTGTTCCATCGCCTTCCATAGGAGGCATTTCAACAGCCAGTATATGTGTAGAGTTTGTTTATATTGTGTTTCTCTGCCGCGAGTGTGTCCCGGATCAAGAACCCAGACCTTCCACTCTTCCTCGTCCACTACCCCATCGTTCTCAAATATGTTGATGTCCTCCTCCCATTCTATGATGAGCCGTTGAATCTCCTCTCTGGTGTCACCCTCATATGCAACCACCGCTTCTTGGATCAGTCTTTCCATTAATTTCCTTCCACAATGTTTTCCAGCTTTGCTAAGCTCAACCTCAACCTTGCTCTCCCTCGGTCTCTTGCCTTTGCTCTTACCTTTCCCTGCTTGAGCCATTGCTATGATGTCCCATGTCCTTCTAGCCTATTGCCGACGGTGGCCTGGAACGAGCTTCCACGCTTTCTTCCTCCAAGGGGGGTTACCTGCTTCGGGAACAAGCAACCAACTGATTCTACTCATCCAACATTTCTACTCCCCATGTAGCCTAATCAAAGCCCCCGAGCGCAAAGTAACCCCACTTAGGACGCCCTGGACACCCCTGCATGCCCCCTGACCTGTGCCAATAATGGCCATGATTGCAGGCACAAATTGCATGACTGTCCACAGGCTCAGAGACCTAGAAGCCGAATCAAAAGGAGCCCCGCTCCTTCACCCCAATGCTCCATGTTGGCTGACCTCATCCCCTATCACCATGCCTTCATCTTTGCCATTATTTCCTTTGCTCACCTCGACCTCCCGTCTTCTGAGCCCCTTCCTCGACCAAGTATCCCGCCCCTATTTTGCATACCATCCCCCACTCCCATCACCAGCTAAGGCCAACCTGGACGACTTTCCCAGTATACCAAATCCCCAGTTCCAAAGGACTTTTGTCATAGATACCCTCCCCCTACTGACTCCCCTCAGGGACTTGGTGTCTGCCCTCATGCCCCCCGACCTCCATAGAGCCCTAGCCTTCACACCTCATTCCAGGACACAGGCTAAACTTACCTCTACAACAATTGTCACTACCCTACCCTTTCCACTTAGGTTTGCCAAGAGGGTGAACAAACAAAATTCACTCAACAAGCATCCTTCCCTCCCTGGCCCTAAGATCCCCATACACGAGAGGAGAATTCTAAAGCAGAGCGAAACCTAAACAAACCCCATGCATGAGAATGCATTGCCTAAGTGGAGGAATATCCCTACAAATCTTCCGCATCTATGATGACTCCCATCACCTTTCACCTCCTAGCTATTCCCACCACCCTAATTGGTCTCTCTCCCTAGCCGCTTGCCCTCATGCAATCCCAATTCAACAAACCAGACATTGGGGAGCATAACGAAGTGCAGGCAGAGAACATACCTGTTAACCAGTGCTTGGGGTCATTGTGTTTCTTTGCCTTCCGGAAAAGGTTGCGCCACATTCGCTGATGTCTCCTCTCTGCTATCTCCCTCCTTCCTGTTAACTCTCTTTGTTGTCAACCCCCTCTTATGCATAAGTATGCCAACTTTCTGCTTTCGTCTTGTCATACTCATGTTGACCGCCATTGTGCCCTATGCCTCGAGCGTGTGGGAGGTAGTGGCATTACCTTTGTCCATAATTTTCATAATAACCCCCTTAATGGGTCTATCATCCACCTCGCACCCTGATCGGGGGTTTGAGTGCCTTGATCACTCTTTCTCTGGTCTTGTTCTAGGATCTCCTTTAAGGGTCAAAACATCTCACTTCTGATTGTTCCAGCCAAGCTTGCACAAGAGGTGCATCCTGATGATTGCAACCACAATTCTCTAGGAAGTCTGTTGCTTTATTTCCCTCTCTCCTGACATGGTTTGTCATTATATAGTTGAAGTTGCTAATAAGGGCTCATATCTCTTGGATTAGCCTTGTTGTTCTCCAGCTTTGGCTGAGCTTTTCCCATTCGGTTCCTTGGTTTAATTTTTTTACCGTGTTGATAACAAGCCTCGAATCCCCTTCCACTACGATACTCCTATAGCCCCTTTTGGTTGCAATTTGGAGGCCTTGCCTTGCAGCTACGAATTCAACTTCATTGTTACTAGCAACCCCATAGTGCTCAACATATATGAGCTTGGTGTTGCATCTTGCTTCTTGAAAAAGACCTCCAAGGCCAACTGGTCCTGGGTTGCCCTTCAAGGCTCCATTGAAGCTTAGCTTCACAAATCCTTTGGGGGGTGTTGTAAAATAGTTAAGGGAGGTGACTCCTCTCATTGTTATCTTTCAGGAGGTCTGCTTTACCATGGTCGGTGCTATGTTTAATTTTTTCATGATTCTGGCCTCATGGGGTGTGACTTGCCAGTCCTCTAGGTACCACTTCTTTGCCAGAATGGTTTCCATGATGTTCTATATGATCCCTTCCCACACCGCCTCTTGAGGGAGAAGTTGGTCCTTGAATATTTGACAATTCATTTCTTTCCAAAAGTCCATAGAATGAATCCCAGTGCAAGAACCCAAGCTCTCTTTATGACTGGGCTGGAGAATATCCCTACTCTTTAAAGGAGTATGGTTTCTCGAATGCTATCCCTATCCTGATCCATTCTTCCAAAGAGTTCTTCCATTTGTTTCCATTTCTGTTCATCATATGGACAAGTGTTGAGGATATTTTCAAGGTCCTCATTGTTTGTATTATAGAGATTGCAAAGTGATGACCCCATAGAATCCTCTTTTTTGGAGCTGATCTCAGGTAAGAATGTGGCTTCTGCTTACAAGCCATAGGAAGTAGGCCACCTTTGGCCACCAATCCCCTCCCCATATCTTTTTCCAAATCAGGTTCTTCCCTTCTCCAGTTTGACCAACTCTTATTCCATATGCTTCTTTTATTGTAAATGTCCCTTTGGTAGTGTATCCCCATTGAAGGATGTCTGGTCCATTAATGATAGTTATTTTCCTTTATTCAAGATCCTTCTGAAACTGTGTCCATTGATCTGATTCCAGGGCCTATGGCCAATTTGTCCTCTTCCTCTATTTCCTCCGACCTTCTCGCTCTTGGTCTGGTTTCCAGAATTGTGCCAATGTATGGAAATTCCTCCCAGTTGTATATAATAGGAGGTCTCTTAGGTCTTGTTGGTTTTGTAATTTTTCCCTTTGTTTCCAAACATGGTTGTTTTCCCGTTCCTAATTTCCTAGAAAAAAGTGTTGTTGAACAAGGTCTCTATTTTGCGCCGCCAAATTCCATATGGAAGACCCTTTGGGGGGGATCCTTGTACCTTAGGATGTTTTCCATTCTTGCAAGAATATTATATTTTCTTGTCCATATTTGTTTCAATAGATCCAACCCACCACTCATCCAGCGCCACCATAATTCCCCCCCCCCCCCCTTACTTGGTTTAGGATATAGGGGTCCCTCAGGCCTAGGACTCCATCTATCTTATGCTTTGTTAATTTTTGCCATGATATTAGTTCCCATTTTTTAATTTTCCGAGCTCCTCCCCATAGGAACTTCTTGAACGTTTCCACCATTTTTACACATGAATCATTTGTGAAGCTAAGCTTCCATGGAGCCTCCATTTTGGAAAGATGATAGATTGGGATGGATTGGAGAACTACTTTGAGGAGGATTGTCCATCCCGCCAAATTTAACCATCTAAAAGCCCAACTGTTGAGTTTACCTGTGATTTTTTGAAGGAGGGGTTTCCAGTATGAGGTCTTCAGGTAGTTTACTGTCAAGGGCATTGCCAAATACTTGGAAGGTAGAGACCCAATACCAAACCCCAGGACCCAGGAAAGGTAGGCTTGTATGTTTCCAGGGGTGTTGAAGAAGAAAATGCAGGATTTATCATTGTTGATCATAATTCCAGATGCTTCCATGAATACTAGGAATACTTCTTTGATGCGACGGCATTCCCGAAGCGACACATGACAAAAGAGCATGCTATCATCTACAAACTATTTGTGAGTAATGAGGAGATCATTGCCCCATAATCTTAGGCCTTGAATCTAGGCATTTATGGCTTCAGTCTTGAGGTAGCGTCCCATCCCTTCAGCCACAATAATGAAGAGAAAGGGGGACAGGGGGTCGCCCTGGCGAAGGCCCTATGATGGGTTAAAAGTTTGAGAGGGGGAGCCATATAGCAGGATAGAGAACACAGGGGATGACACCAGGGCCTGGATCCATTTAATCCATCTCTCATCAAATCCAAAGGCCCCAAGGACCTGGCCCAGGTATTCCCATCTGAATCGATCATAAGCCTTTCACACATCTAGCTTAATCATCATGTGAGGGAGTTTTTGGGATTTGTGGGAATGCATAATTTCCTCGGAAGCCACAAAACCATCCAGGATTTTCCTTCCTTCGTTGAATCCTTTTTGTTGAGGGGAAATGAGGAGAGGAAGCAAAGGCTTTAGTCGTTTAATAATCACCATGGATATAATTTTATAAATGACATTATAGGAGGCGATAGGTCTAAATCCTCGGGGGTCGTCAGATTTGGAGGATTTTGGAATTAGAGAAATGAAAGTCGCATTTAGGCTGGGGTATACCTTTTGGTTCTGACACGATTCTTCCACCACATTCAAAATATCAGGCCATATGAACTTCCAAGCCCCCTGATAAAATTCCCCTGTGTAGCCATCTGGTTCGGGTGCTTTGTTTTTCTCCATGCCCTTCACCAATTCCTTGACTTCCTCCAGCGTTACTGCTTGCATGAGGGCTAGGTTTTGGTACTTAGAGATGAGTTGCAGAATGTTCCTCAAAATCCTCTGTGTAGCCTCAAAGCAATTTTGAGATAGTTATATTAGAGGGATTTTGAAGTGCTAGACCAGAAGCCCCTCCATCTCTTCATGTTGTACTACCCTGTTACCTTCTTTGTTCTTCAAGGAGTAGATCCAGTTATGTTGCTGATGTTGAATCATTGCTTTATGGAAAAATCAGATATTCCTTTCTCCTTCCCTCAACCAGTTGACTCTGAATTTCTATTTCCATAAAATCTCCTCCTGCTTTATCCTTTCCTCAAGCTGATTGATTATCTTTCCTTCTTCCAACATAAGGCGCTCAGATCTACCATGTTGGATGATCTATTGCTGTATGTCCTAGATTTTGTTGTTCAACTAGTGTTGGTCCCTCATGATGTGGTGGAAATATTCTCGATTCCATTTCTTGATCTTGTTCTTAATCTCCTTTAACTTCATTTGAAAAGGGTGCATGAAGTTTCTTCCTTATTCCTCATTGTTCCTCCACCATTCTTCAATTTTGTTTACAAGATTGGGGTCTCGTAGCCAAAAGGATTTGAATTTGAATGGGTGATTCGTTGGTTCAATTTTCAAATCGATTTCTAATCGAATGGGCTAGTGATCTGAGCCCATGCATGGGAGGATCAAGGCCTCTAGATAAATATATCTACTGATGACTTGCTTCGAGGCAAGAAACCAATCCAGTCGGGATGCAATCTGATGGGTTCCACCCATGCGGTTTTTCCATGTGTACACTCCACTGTTTGTCTGGAGATCCACTAAGTGTAGGTTTGTTATGATCTCCCTGAAATCCTCCATCTTTGTTTTAGTGTGCCGAGTGCCTCCTCTCTTTTCTTCTAGCGATGTTATCATATTGAAATCTCCACCAAATATCCATAGGTCTTACGTATATGCCTCCCTTAATTTGATGAGGTCCTGTAAGAAGACCCCCTTTTCTCCTGGAATGTGAGGCCCATAAACTCCCATCAGGAGGACCCAGTCTCTTGAGACAAAATGTCTAAATTTCCCTTATAATATCCTTGGGACACTAACTCAATCCTTAAAAGTTACCTCTGTTGGGTTCCACAGGATAGCCAGGCCACGAACACTACCTCTAGCATCCTGGGCCATTACCTCATACGTTGGGTTAAAATTCTGCAAAATTTCTTTGAGCTTGCCTTCCACAATCTTTGTCTCTTGAAGAATCATGATACTTGTTTTATCTTTTCTCAGTTGCTCCTTTAGTCACCATTGTTTACCTCTGTTGTTGAGGCCTCTGATATTCCAGGTTGTAATTATCATTCAAAGGTTTGTTGAGTTGGTGAAACACCGCTGACAGGGGTACCACCCTTCCTGAATATACCAGCATTTCCCCTACCATTTGAATGGACTCGCACACGTTCTTTCTCCCTCATTTCTTTCCCCCTTTTCCTTGGGTTCCTTGCCCCATCCCTTGGTTGTCTTGGGACCCAAAGTGATCCAGTTGATCCACTACTATCATACCTTGCTTGGCCTGATATTGCTGAAAAGTATCCTTATACAATTGTTTTTGATCTTCTAGAATGAATCTTTCATCTAGGTGTCTCCATTCACTCAACAGGCACTTCATCACTTGTTCTTCTAGGCTAAGGTCATCCTTCTGGCTATTGATATCCATTTTAGCCTGGTCTACTAGCTACATGGTAACTTCCTTTTCATGTGGTTCCTCTTCCGCTTTGCGTTTGGAGTTACTTCCTCCCCTTTGGATCTGTGATTGAGTTTCTAGATCTGTCATTGCCATAAGGGTTTCTGCACTTTCCTCGTCCTCTTGCAGGATCTCAAAGCAGTTATGATTGCGGCTTCCCTTTCCACTTTGTCCCTGATTGGGGTTCTACGAAGTCTTATGGTTTCATTTTCTTTTGTGGACTTCTTGGAATCCTTCTGCGTTTTCCTTGGCTCTGTTCTCCATGACGGTTTTAGGGTCTTCTGGAAATTCTTTCTTATTCATAGGGCATGTATGAAATAGATGGTCATATTTGTGGCACCTGTGGCATCTAAACGATATGTGTTCATAGTCTAAGGGTTGTTGTCATACCTCATCGTGGTATTCCAGCTCTACGAATTATGGTAGTGACTCATTTATGTTCATGTAGATGCATATTCGGGCATAGGACGTGAATCTTCTCTTTCTGGTGGAGTCTGCGACCTTGATGAAATTCCAATGGAATTACCTATGCCCTCAAGGATCTCTGGGTCCCAAAATTCCATTGGGAGAGCGAATAATCTGACCTAGACAGGCGACGCTAAGAGTTTTTCCTGGTCTGGATTATCATTCCTTCCAGTGCCTCATAAAGAGACCTAAATTGTTGAAGAAGTAAGGCCCTTCTTCAAAGACCCGCTCCTTATCTTCCAGGTTGGAAAATATTACTGTGAAGAAGCCTTTAGCTCCCAACTTTAACTCAATGTGTCCTTTCGGCTACCATTTGAAGTGGATCCATCTGACTAGCTCCTTTTCCACCGTCCAAGCCCCTATGAACTTGTAGATGAGGGCATGGTCTTTCATGTACCCTTCCAGTTTGTTATTTGGGATGACGAATCTCAACTTTTTAGTGGCCCTACGAAGGCACTGTCCCTTAATCCTTGCCTGCCATTGGGTGCCGAGAACTGGTGGTCCTTTCCTACCGCCTCCTTGGTGCCCCATTGTTGTTGTTCCGTGGCTACTCGTTTCTCCCGCTGCCGCATCCTTATAGGAGGGGATCTCCCCCCCTCTTGCTACACTCATTCTACTGTCAACCGGCCTGCGCTTGGGCTTGTCTGGTCAATTGCGTATTTGGTACGGTCGATTGCTGCGGGTTGTCAGGGTTTACAGTTTGAAACCCTAACATTCTTCATCCCTTCGTCAATATGTAATATACTATTAAGATTATTCACAATTTGCATGTGAACAATTATTTTTCCATTCTTTGCATGTTGTTTTGAAACAAAACTCTGACTTCTTCAATCTACTTTAATTCTAGTTTTGTTTTGTATTAATTGCTATCTTCATTGTTACTTCTTTGTGTTCTTTAATTGATCAAACCATTAATTTAATCTTTGCCTTTTCTTTAGCTTGAACTGCCTGTTCATTTTTATTTTAACTTCAAGATTTATTTTTAGTTTAACTTGGCTAGATTGATACTTCATTATGTCAATGCACGTTGTACTGATATGTAGTTTAACAACTTGTTTTTTTTTGGGTCTAACTATTGTCCATATTGCTATTTCAATTTCTTTAATCTTTGTGTTCCCTTGTTATTAACAACATCATTTTTCTTTTTCTCTTTTTTCTTTATCTACCTATAAACATCACATTTTTTGTAAAAATAACATTCTAGATTTTACTATTTTGCATTTTATCAATTTGTTTTACTTCTAATTTTGGTGTCTAGACTGTAGTTAAGTGATCTTCTAACTTTGGCAAAAAGAAAAATTTAAACGCCAAAATTCTGGAACCCTGTCCATTATGGAACAACAAACCCTATCCATTGTAGAAGCATGCCCTTAGCTATCTGAGGTCATATAAGTGCTGATGTCATGATGATGTCACCTATGCCACATCACTTGTACCACTTGGCTGGTATGGGGCATTGTCAGGTTCAATAGGAACCCTAAACTTTGGAACCCTAACCAACTTTAAATTGTCATAAATTTCAATCCCTAAGGTGTTTTACAGAGTGCCATATACAATTGGAATTTCTTTCTAATGGTTATCCATCTATGCAATTCGTAGGAACATGTAAGTTGATATAATGTAGCTGAAAGGCCTCCAAATATATGCTCCATTATTGACCTTAGCTAAGCAACACCTTATCAATAACACCAACAAATAAAAAGGAATGAAAAATCTCTAACCACCTTTGTCATCAATGACAATACTTTTTGACATCAATGACAACAATTTTCTAAAAATCTCCCCCTTTTTCATTTATGGAAACATTACCAAACATTGTTGGTCATTGATGGCAACATTATTTAACGAGTTTAATGTTTCTTTTCTCTCCCTCTTTGCTTCTCCTCTTGAACATATTTGTATCAATGTTTGCACATACTCTCCCACTTTAACCTTAATGACAAAGAAGTTAGATACTCTTCTTGCAACTAATCTCGCCCTTGTAATTATTTTATTCATGTGGACTTGTCAACTCCCCCTATGTTGATCTCTATGGTTCAACTATCCCTTTTCTAATATGGACATTTACCTTCTTTCCTTATGGAAAAGATCTAGTTGAGAGAGGAGAACACACAATTATTATTGTACCAATGATCCAAAAGAAACTAATGCCTACTGCTCTAAGTCTTAGCTATGCTGACAATGATAATACTGTAGCTCCCCATGGGCTTATGCATTTTTTCTCTTCCTGTCATACAACTTACCTTTACTTGATACCTACTTTATTTACTTTTTCTTGAGTGTGCACCACTCTTATACTATAGATCATCTTCAATTATTACTGTCTTCTTCATGTGGCTCGAGATGTCGATGTATACACCATTGCGACTATGTTGGTTGTGTTCTCTCCTGCAGAGATATTATATAGAAATAAATGCATTCATTTACGTAACTATAAGTGGGCATGACTTACCTCAAAAATTCAAATGCATTGTCTGTATATCTCTTCCTACTCCTTCCATCTGATATGTTTGGCTTCACTTGAAGCCATCCTCTTCTTTTCAATGAAGAGGAACAAGGTATCTACTCCCCCTAAGTAGATTATCTTCCCTTTTCTTCCATACCTTGGTGCATTGAGTCTTGGTAGGGGCATCACCTTATTCTAATTGCCTATGTTAAGTTTTTCCTTTTGTGTGACTTTTCTTAAGAACCTGAATAACTTACTGCTACAACCTGAGCACTTGTACCACGGGTCATTATTCTTGTTACCAAATAGAGTTGAATTGCATATTTCCTTTGGTTCTTATTTCTTTGTGCTCACTTTTAGCTTATTTTGCAATTGAGGACTAATTGGAATGCTGCTTCTTTTACTTGCTTGAGGACTATAATTATTGCAACTGATATTTTCAAAGAGATCCACCATTTTAATATTAGAATCAGATATGTTAATTTTCCTCTGATTTTCTTTGAGATAAAACTCAGGTCTCTGCTAATTTCTTCCTCCTTTTAGCATGTTTCTCATAGTATTGTTGATAATATGGTATCCTTGTTGGTCCTTAACATGATCTATGCCTCTAATTGCATTATTCTAGGAAGGAGGTCTATTCTTTCCATGTCTACAAACAACAAATTTGTTCCCATTATTACCACACTTGTAGCATTCAACATGATTTAAGAGAGAGGAAAAGGAATTGTAATTCCTAACATCATCCTCACCATATCCTCTATTACTGCTAACATATCCATTTCTTGGAATATTACATGTTTTCCTGG
>APFE031381447.1:345331-358870 GCA_000404065.3 Pinus taeda
TTTATTTTAATTCTAGTTTTGTTTTTTCTTAATTGTTGTGTTCATTGTCGCTTCTTTGCATTCTTTAATTGATCAACCAAGTAATTTAATCTCTATCTTTTCTTTAGCTTGAAATGAATGTCCATTTTTATTTCAACTTCAAGGCTTATTTTCAGTTTAACTTGGCTCGACTGATACTTCATTTTGTTCATGCATGTTGTATTGATTTGCAGTTTAACAACTGTTTTAATTTCTTTTCTTTTTTGGGTTTAATTGTTGTCGATACTGTTATCAATTTCTTTAATCTTTGTGTTCTCTTGTTGTTAACAACATTATTTTTCTTTATTTTATTTTATTTATATTCCTGTAAACATCATGTTCTTTGTAAAAATAACATTCTTTCATTTTGTTTTTTGCAGTAACTTTATCAACATGTTTTAATTCCAATTATAGTGTGTGGACTACATTGTAGTGATCTTCTAACTTTGGCAAAATGGCAATTTAAATGCCAAAATTAAATTTCAGCCTAAAATTTCTAGAACCCTGTCCATTGCTTAATCGCGAACCCTGTCCATTGTGGAACCACACGCTTAGCTATCCAAGGTCATCTCGATGCTGACATCACAATGATGTCACCTATGCCACACCACCTGTGCCATGTGGTTGGTATGGTGCATTGTCATGTCCAAGTGGAACCGTGACAAACTTTAAACTACCATAACTTTCGATCCCTAAGGTGTTTTGCAGAGTGCCATATACTGTTGGAAACATCTTTATGAGGGATATCCATCTAATCACTTTGTAGGAACATCTCAGCTGATATTATGTAGCTAAAAGGCCTTCAAATATATGCTCCATCCTTGACCTTGGCTAAGTAGCAACTTACCAATAACACCAACAAATAGCAAGGAATGAACAATCACTATCCACCTTTGTCAATGACAACACTCATTGACATCAATGGCAACACTTTTCTAACATCATATGCAAGTTCTACAACATCACTGAAATGATTTTTTTGGTGCATTTAAAAAGGGTATGTTGAAATAATACATTCATTTTATTCATTTGTGAACTATTTTTGTCTTATTACTTATAGATATATTTCAATGTTGCATTTAATATGCCGAAGAGAAATGTAGACATAGAACTAGATAATTTCAAAAGTTTCATTCAAAAAGTTAAGGAAAAGAAAGTAATGCCTTGAAAATGTTGAACTTGATTGTACTCAGGATTACTACATTTGGAATGGGTTTGACATTGTCCAATATTAGATAATATTATGTAATTGTGAAAGCATTGCAATTCTCATTCCTTAAAAGGAATAGTCCTTGGTTATTGCAAATATTCCCCATGGTTTCAATTTCCAAAACATCAGATATGATAGTTAGCGTTACACTTACCAGGATTTCAATAAAGTGGCTATGGGATTTCCAAAAGTCACAATACTACCACTTTGGAGATTTGTGAATTTTCATTCACACATAATTATGATTAGTACTATCGAGCTTCAAGGGAAAAGTGAACTCAAGGATGCAACTTTTATTGTAAGACATTAAAATTGTATGTTCAGTGACTAATGTTAAAAATAAATTTGATTTATATACAAATTAATTAATTATTTACTATTTAATGTTATAAACAAAAGCCAAATATTATTAGTTCCAATGGTCAACCAGTTACAAGTGATTATTAGTTGGTACATGTTGAATCCTGGATAAAAGTTGATACTTATAAATCTATTCTTCTGAATGAAGTAGATGGAAAGAGTCATGGTCATGTAATGGTTTATAATGTTGTGGTAAGAAAAATAACATATGAGGAAAAATATATGAAAGGATAGATCGTTAGCATCTATTAAAATCCACAAGCATTGATTAATTATCTTTTAAATTTATGTTCAAATGAAAAATATTTGAGTCATGGATTTGTTCTAGGTTTAGGTAAGATTTATGATATGAAATCGAACTTCAATATTTATTATTTTCTAATTGATATGTGTTTATACTAATTTACTTAATTAATTCTTTTCTATTTAGTGATTAGGTACAATAACATGTTGCTTACAAAAAGGAAGAAATTGCATAGCCATTGGAAATGACCCACTACAATGTAATTTTATTCATCGAATAATTAATGTTATTAAAGTGCTTCCAGATGCAATGCAAGAAACTGGTTTGAGGAAAGGAGATTTTAATGAATCATGTGTGGCAAAATGGTCAAAGGAAACTTAACCACACTTGGATGTATTGATTGGAAAGGGATAATTTGGGAGATTTGCAGACATGAAAGATCTAATGGAGAGTAAAATGACCCAACAATAGCACATAATACCATGGGAGAAACTAATAATGAAGCTCTTGAATATGATGAATATGACTTATATGATATTGCTGATTAATTTTGAGTTATGCTTGAAAAAGTAAACTCAAATTTGGAAACTATTAATAAGTTATATTTGTAATGTTTTGAATTTGAGGTGGGGGACGGGTGGTGGTAGGGGGTGTGAGGGGGGGTCATTTTTTTTTTTTGTCTTGGTGGACAAAAGGAGGATAGGTATGAATGGAGTCTTGGCTGCCTGACTAACAATATGGTAGAAGGCTATCCCTTGTTTCAAGGCTTAAAGATTGCTCAAAGTAAAGGAAATACATATCATTGTAATTGGGGATTCACAAAATATTATAAGGGCTTTGGTCATGGCTCACAGGGCCAAGGATGTGCAATTGGATGCTATTCTATCCCAAATTCGAAGATTGATGACTAAATTTCAGTGAGTTTCATTGTTTCAAGTTATAAGAATACTATTTAAACACGTTGATATCTTAGCCTACCAAGCATGCAAAAGAGGGTTGGGGTCTTTATGTTTGAACTCTCACCTCAACGTTGAATCTCTCCCATGACAAATCCCATGGAAAGTCGAGCTCAACACATGGACCAGAAAAGGGGAAAGTTCAATATTGATCTTGTTAATTGACAAGTGCATGTATTTCAAATGTTTTTTTATTCTTAGGCACATTTTGGAATTTTTTTGCATATAGATACAAAATTTTGGTATCGACTGAAATAAGGATTGAGACTATCTAGTTTCAATATTCATGGAGAAGCTTACAATTCCCCTCCTTCATCCTCAATCTAGCCTCTTTGTAATCTCACACTCTTTTTTATTAATACAAATACATTGTTTCAGTTTAAAAAAATGTTTTCTCTTCGAGATTTTGTTATAAGAATAGTACTCATTTATTGTTTTTTTATGATTAATATTTTTATTATCTCATGTTTACTTATCATTATTTTTGAGGAAAAATACTTTAAATATTATTATCTTTAACACACCACACAAAAAAAAAATCCTGTTATTTTTAAAATATTTTTGTACAATATTTTCCATAAAATTTCTTTATTTAGCATGTCATTTTAAACAACAAAAAAAACTCTCAAAATGTATATTTTTTTTAATTATATCTATATGGGAAATGTATATTTCTTTGTCAAATATTTAAAATTATTGCTTTTTAGTGACAATTATTTGTTGTGTATCGAAGTAAAAATAAAGAAGTGTTACCCTGTTGGGAGTGGAAGAACATAAAAAATTGACTTGCATTGAGGGGCAACTATGCAACAATTCAAATCCCGCACCTTCAGTCAATCCAACCATTCTAGACACACTGAATGGAGGCTTTTGTGATTCATGATTTATACAACGTCTCTTCCAGATAAATCACATAGAAGTTTTAAAGTCAGCGTGTTTCAAACTAGTTACTGTGGTTCATCATCAAGGCAACGATGGATAGTCTAATCCAAGAGAGCAAATAAATATAATAGAGATGCAACAATTAAGACATAACCAAAAGAAAAAACCAATAATATATTATAATGAACCTAAAAAACATAAAATAAAAAGAAAAATCTTAAGATAAATAAAGAAATTAATAATACTTCATTAAATGAAACACAAAAGAAAATATAAAAAAAACTATTAAAATAAAAAGAAAAATTATTAAAATATAGAAATAAACAAAAACACAAATTTTAAAACATATATTATAAGAATAAAAGAATCTAAATGAATATTAAGGATATTAATATGAAAAATATATTTGAAATTCAAAGAATAAATTATAAAATTATATATCTTATTCTATCTATCTATCTATCATACTATTTATATATATATATATATATATTATGGAAAACAAAATATATAAATTTATAAAATTAAAATTGAGATATAATTTTGGCATATTCTAACTTATAGATGAAATGATTTTTTTCACAACATTTTTTTCTAGTTATTTTTTACAAAAATACAACAATTTTTTTTTAAAAGCTTGGGTTTAAATTGTTTAATTTGTAATTCGAGTGTCCTAGAGGTTTTTAGATGCTGAATCGGTTTATGCATTCAAAAATTTATTCTAAATAACAAATTATTGCACTCTTGCTTCAAATTGTATTGTCAGATTTTGGTGAAAAGACTATTCGTCTATAAGTCAGATTACGCCTATAAATTTTTATATAACAAGTGTAATATGCAGCGTTGTTGCTTAGTTACTACCTCTTAAGAAAAAAATAGAGAACACTTATGCGGTAAATGTGATCATATAACTTAGTTATATTAAGTGCATGATTTAAGCACCACAACCTTGGTGGAGGGGGAATCAAATTGCTAATAATCCTGTTGCTACATGATAACATAGTTTTATGAAAAATGTCGGCAAAAATTAAAAAATTAGATTATAATTGATTTATTATGTTATTAATAAAATATTATTTATATAGGATTATAAATTATTAAGGGAAAAGGTGAAAAAACATTGTTATTAGAAAGAATACAACAATTAATAGAAAGCAAAAGAAATGATTATAGGTTAATAAATATTCATTGTTAAAAATAAGTATGATACTGAATGGAAATAAAATATCGAGTTGTCTTTAGTGAGACTTTTTTGAAACTTTTTTTGGTGGGTTTTTCCGGTCTAATTTCTCTAAAATCCGGCAAGAATTTATTGAAATCACAAGCTTGATGGGTAACCCCTGCACAATCAAAGTGCCCTAGGGGTTTTTCAGGGTGTTGAATCCATATATATAGTAAAAAAACCAATTTAAATAACACAAATCAAGATTTCACTTCAAATTTTTCAACCGTATTCTGACATCGAAAAGTCCAAAAAGTCACACTAAAGACAACTCCATAAAATTTTAATTATGGAAAATCCATATCTTAACTTTTTTTTGGAAAATGAATATTAATTTGGGAAAAATCTATATATTTGAAAAAAAAGGATAATTAATTTATGAGGACACTTGACAATTAAAGGTTTTTTATTTTTATTTTTATTTTTTAAAACAAATTTTAATTCTGAAAATTTGATTTTTAACCACATAAAATTAGTCATCCACCAATCAAAAATTAAAAATTCAAATTTAGAAAATTTTAAAATTAATTTTCAATAATTAATATTTTTGTTTACCTAAACTTTAGTAAACTTTGGAAATAGTTTCCAAAAATTTACAAATTAGTTAAGAGTTAAAGCATTTTGACCCAAACTCATTACAATATACTTTGCCTTCCATAGGTATAATAAACATAATACAAATTAATAAACTACAAAGGATATATAATATAAATAATTCAAAAATAAAAATAACCCAAGGACATCAATCAAAATGAATATTTAAAGAGATTTTTTTTTTTTTTTTTGTAAATCAAGATTCTATTCATTCTTCCAAAAAGAGTACATCAGTTGTAGAGCACAAGTAGTTTCACCTCGACCAGGTTTGTTGACTATTGTTGTCAGCGTATGACAAAGAAATAGAAAAACATCAAGAGACATAGTCCATAACTTGAGAGGCCAGAAGCACCAGTAAACAAACAAAACAAGTTAAACACTTGTAACCATGCTAGTCATTAGAGGTGATGGAGGTTGGGTTGTTCGGAGTTGTTCATAGAGGAGGAGGACAGAAGGAGAATTGAACATGCTCTTCAAAATGGGCCATCCAGGCCTCCAAATTCTCTACCTTCTCGAATAACACGTTCTGGCCTCTCTAGACCACCACAACGCCCTCTCGGACATGGCACTGAAAATAGTGCATTTTGTTCAAAGTATTCATTAGCTCAGCGTGTTCCTCCTACCTCACCTGCTCCGAGGTTTAGGCGTTCAAGAATTGATTGAATGAAATCCTGACAACACTCAACATAACAGTTTTGTCGCTGCCCACGTCCCACATGACAAGCCATCCCCTATCTCCCCTAAATGTCACGACGAGCCGATCCACCATGCTGCTAACCCCATAGTGTGCAACCTTCACGTCCAGTTACCGATCCACCGCGAAAGCTACCACCACAAAATTAAAAACCTAGCTGACCAGAGCGTCCCACCCGGCCACCACGTCGACCACCAAGGACTACCTTACCCAAGGAACCACCTCTGTTACCTCCTTGCTTAGAGCTATTGGGATGGGATGCCAATACCAACGTGAGAGACTCTCACCACCCACAGAGCTGCCTAAATTGGGCTTAATTTGCAATGAGGAGTGGGCCAAAAGAGGAACTAGATGCATGATGATCAACCCAACACCACAGGGATGAACAGAGGCTGATCAACAATGAGCTTTCCAAACCGTAACTATCACTGAGGAAAAACACACCACCCCCACCGGCATGACCATCGCAAGCCGGTCCAAAATGAATGCAGAGGACCACAATTTCAACACAACCATGTGCAATTCACTATCTTGCTCCTTGAGAAGAACCCACGCAGACCAAAACACCTAGAAACCAATGTATATGCTCCACAAACATTGCCAAGCTCGACAAGACCCCGAGAAAGGGCCATTAGAGGCTGCATATCTAATTCCATTCCAGCACAAAGGAGATAATACTAGACCCCAACAGGACCAACAAAGCACCACCATAATCAAACAACCAGGTATTTTCTTGTGCATAAAAACTTAAATCATGAACCAAGCTAGCAATTGATAAGAATGCACACTCGTAAGCGGAGGAGGGGTTGTCGGCGGCTCAGACGTCACCTCTCCCAGACAGGGTGCTCGCAGAAACAACCTCTTCCCGGCTCAGTACTCGCATTACCAATTTGATGCCACAACCAAACTCTAAATGTATGATAGCTGACTACGCCACCCTCCATAAATTTCCTACGGACACCACCTCCTGCGAAATCCAAGATGGAATGAAATCTCACACAAGGTTCAATATACGCTCTCATACACAATGTGCATGGAGAGGATGGGGAAGCCAATCCTCGCACCTGTGGCCACGCGCCCCTCATGGATGCCCATGCATTCCTTCGGGAACAATATCCACTTGGTTAATCACCCCAATCGAGGAATTTAAAGAGATAATTTAATTAACCCAGAATTAGAGGAATCCAATAATAAGCCACTAACTAAAAACTAAATGCAAAAGATATACTTAAATCTATTAAAGAATAAAAATATCAATAAAGAAGCTTTAAAGATAACTAAATTCTATGAAAAAATATAAAACAAATCAAAATAAAGCAAAGATAAATTAAAACCTAAAAAAGGATGGCACCTAGGAATAAAGGGATAAGAGCCAACAACTGCTAATCTTTCATCCATCATCCCTATTTAGCGTATTAGACCTTTTTCAGTTTCAATAGCCTCCCTTAACTTATGGTGATGGAAATGATCAATCTTGGCAATGACCCGAGAATCCTCGATACAAATGTCCTCCTACACACTATTGATATTTCCATGCCTTCTTGATGGTTTCAATTAACTTATGGTTTTTCTACTTCACTTAGACCAATACTATGGCATAATGTCTTGAACAACGAAGTCTTAGTTAATAGATTTTTTTGTAGGTATCTGGTCAGCAAATGGACATTTGGAACAAAATACATTAACTTTTTCCATTGGTCTAATTTCTAAACTGGCAGACCATGGCAAAAGGATTTTGATATCACGTATTTTTCTATTAGTTTAATAGAAAAAACCTTATTTACAAAAGAGAGAGAGAGAGAAAAATGTCATTTTACAATGTATTTAAAAATATACCATCCTAAATTGATTAAAAATACATAATTATATGGAATATCTTAACTTCAATTTTTATTTATTTATTTTTTACCTTTTAACATTGCGATTTTTTTGTTGTTAAAAATTTCATTACAAACAAAAAAACAGTGGAAAAAAAAAAACTCAAAAATTTCTTGAAAGTTAACATTTGAGGGGCAAAAGAAGAAGACAACTTGAAAAATGGTTAAAAAGCCAACATTTAAAAAAAATGTTCATACTTGATAGATAATAAGATTTAAAATGGCAAAAAAATTACCATCCAAAAAATTGGGTGATGTTGCATCACAATTTTTCAAAATTAGCATGAAAATCATGATTTGATGTGGCCTCTCAAAACACGAGAACTCAGTCAAGTTCTCGTTAAGTTGGCAATTTTGTTAGTCTTTACCATTGATTTTGATTACAATATACTTTGAAAGCCATCTAGAAGAGACATCTTTTCCAAATCAATAAAATAGGTAAAATGACATCCATGCAAGGTAAAGGGAAATTATCCTTGATGCTTACCTAATTTAGATCTTTGAATACTTTCCAATGCCAAATGTTATTCTTTTTATTACCAAGAACCATATTTTCGACACACTTTGAGTAGCAAATTGAAAATTTGGCACCCATATCCAACATTTTATCAAGGTCGTTATTAAACAAGAGAAATTGTGTAAGGTCCCACCTTACCAACCATCAATAATATAGAGAAGTGGAGGTCACATTAATCACGAGTACTCGGTTTTTTTTTGTAACCTTACTAACTTAGTTATCATGTAATCATGTTCCTTCATCTATTTCAATATAAAAATATCACATAAGAAATCATGGATAAATTTCCCTTAAAACCAATTCGAAAACACATTTCCTTTCAAATTTAAAAGATGATAGGATGTGCTCTTTTCATACTTATACATGAGCTCTAAGCAATACTAGAAATAAATTCCACCATAATGCCATGTGTGAACATTAAGCTAGATCAACCTATTTGATTTCCTAGATTATGCTAAATAAGCTCCACTTATTGACTCTGGATATCATAAGCACAAAAGTATCATGATTCTATTACAAAAATCATATATAAGTGTATGAGTATTAACCTACCTATAACAAGGTAACCGAGGGGAGAATATGGCTCTCTTCATCGGTAAATCTGATAAATATGATATGTTTGTGAAATGGAATCATGAAATATATTGACTCAACAACATTTCCAAATTCATCAATTAAAATGTCCAATTCCAATTACTAATCCAATGCTTCAATCATGGAAATTGTATAAAGAATGTTATAGAAAGAGCAACTATTGTTACCAATTCAGAAACATTATTATTCAAAAAGTGCCAAGTAAAACAATTGACTTGCATAAATTGGGTAGAAGTAGTTGTTTTCTACAGTGATTGAAGCATGAGAATGCACTCATGAATACATGCAACTCAGACGAAATTTGTTATGCTTGCACAAAATCCTACAGAATTAGTCGCTATAAAATTGTTTCCAACAACAACCCCCTTTTTTAATGAAACTTCAGATAATAAAAGTAACAACTGTCCTATTTTCTATTCACACTTCAATAAATTATTAAATTCGTTTTCACATTCATACCAAAAACTTGTTTCTAGTACATAAAAACTACGGTAAGTAAGACTTTTCTCTAACAATTTATATGCACAAAAGTTACATTCATTCAAGCCTTTCGAAAAACAATTTTCAAACATTAAATCTACAACCATTGAGGCCTTTTGACAAAGACTTTGCAAGCATGCAATCTGTTATCACTCATATTTTCCTTGAAGTTGTTGGGAAGAGGAAACGGGTCCGAGGTAACCACAAACCAATCTTTTAGATACAGAATCTAGCCAATCTGTATCCAGAGAGGGCTCTCTCTTTAAGTTTTAGCTTTGTTTTGAAAGATATTAGGTTAGTTATGAATTTTAGGAGTTTTGTTTGAGTTTGGGTGGTGAGATTCAATAGCAAAGGAGTAGGACTAACTAGTTTAGGCCATTGGGCTAATGGAGTCAAAGAAAATGGCTTAACTGGATTAGGTTTCTTAACAAAGGATGGTTTCACAAGGCAAGATGGTCAAACAGGGAACAAATGAAGACTTAGAATAAATGGAATGGTTTCAAAATGGGTGAAGGGTAGTTAAGAATCCTTCAACCTATTTGAAAAATTGAACTTGAATGATTACTAATAAAGAGTAGTTAAGTATTCTTGAATAAATAATCAAAATGAACGAACTAGAAAACAGGAGCACTTAAGATTTCACTGTTTATCCTAATTCAAAAGAAAACATAGAGAATAATAATGATTGAAAACAGAGTGCAATCAAGCATATTCCGAATTACTCTTTTTTGTTTATCATTCAGATATGAAACATAGATGATAAAAGAAACAAGGAAAATTTTAAAACACAACGTATAGGGGACTTAATGATCCAGTGTTTGATTCGAGAAATTTGTGGAAAGTCCTTTGCATCAATTCTTTATCCAGCAAGCCATACAAAAGTTGGTCCAACAACACTTTATTCCAAAATAATCAATATTAAAGCAATGTCTAAGAATCCACTCCAAAATACTTCAAATGAAGAAGTATTTATACTAATTGTAAACTAAAATATCTTGAAAAAATATCAAGATTAGTTTCACAAATATCTCCAACTGTTTACATTAATAGAAATTAAATAAAGGAAATTCAAAACTAATGAATTTATTTGGCACTATTTCTATGGATTAATGGTGACAAATAAGAGAAAGTAAAATTTTATAGCAACTCTTAGTTGATGATGAGGCATCCCAGTCACTAACTGCATCCTTCCTTTGTGCATTCTGCCCTAGAAATTCTGCAAACTTAGGGTCCAATGATACACTTTTATATCTCAATCCGTGATAGATATGTAAAAAGTGAAAGAGGTTTTTGTAGATAAGAACGTTTTTGAAATAAACCTCTCTTAGTTTCCCAAAATTAATCTCCAACTTTTCACAATATTCTTTGCAAAATGATGTCAAAAACAAGACTTTGCATAAATTGAAAAATAGGCTGTGAAGACATGCACTTATCTCCCTCTTGGTAATACCTGTGTAAAAAATGAGATAGGTTTTTGTATCTTGGCCTATTAAGAACAAAAACCTCCTCCATTTTCTCAAAATACGTCTTGTATTGGCCACAATAGTTTATGCAAAACTATGACTTAAACATGAAATTTCTGAAGAATGTACCATTTTTGCTCTAATTTCATCTTTTAACCTTAAACTTCTTTTGACTGTTTTTCACTTTTACTTTGGATAAACTTCATTGTAGCTGGTGAAAGTGTTTTCATCTCTGTTTAACCTTCAAAGTCTTCATGTTTACTTACTATTTACAGTTTACTTTTTACTTTTACTGCTCTGTTTTTTCATTTGTCTTCACTTTGACATGAATTTGTATACTCTGTTTTGTAACTGTCTTCCCTGCTGTTTATCTTCATGATATCTGATTTACTTGACTTGGTCTTCAATCTGATACTCTTTGATCCTGATACACTTTGACTGTTCTTTACTGTGTCCTTTTACCTTCAATGTGTAGTTTAGGTTTTTACTGTCTGTTACAATAGTAAATCCTTTTAATTCCATGTTTCCTCTGCTTGTCCTTTAACTGTATGTTTTATCTTCCATTTATGTTTGAATAGATTTGATAACAATCCTGGAGTAATAGGTCTTATGACTAGTATTAAGACTGTTTATCTAAGGCTGTGGTCTTCTGATCACCTGTACAACAAAACGAACTGTTAAGAAAAAAACTGGTTTGCAAGGGAGGTCGAAAATGTTTCATTTGAGCTTAAGAGGTCTGTGGAGTGAGTCCAGAATGATTTTCGGGAGGTAAACCATGCTCGAATTGATTAACAGAGGCTTTAGGTGGTGCAACTGGGTTACATAGGGTTTTATTGTACAATCAGGTGAAACGAGCAAAACTGGGGTTTTTGTGTTTAAACGGGTAAATGGTTGGTATTGGCGGGTGAATGAAAATGACAATTGGCTGCAACTGAATGATGAGACATTTTGTCATTTAGTAGAAGGCGGTAAGTGGTTTCTAGCACCGCTCTTGGAGGGGGGGCGGTATTTGGCCTCAAGCCAACGATTCCATAAATTACTCGATGCGTGGTGGAGGCACTGTTCAAAAACCGCTTTGCGATCGCGCGCTAACAGGTGGTCGCAAAGGGTCATGCAATATTGATAATAGCCGTCAGATCTTGGGGTCTTGATTGGACGATTGTCGGGGATACGAGATGGTGGAGATTTAATGAAGGCAGGCCTGATACATTTAAGAATTAATTAATCATATCAGGGTTGACGGGATTGGACGGGGAGGCTGTTAATTAACCGTGGGGGTTAATTAATCCTGTTTATTAGAGCGGAGGGTCAAGGTTCTTAATGGGTTACTGATTAACTCATTAATCCTATTTTAAAATAGATTATGGTTATATTTTAACCAAAGGGGCGGGATATGAAAAATTTTGGGGTTTTGTATAATATAATAATACGGGCGTGGGTAATGTTGTTTTATTCGGGAATTACATAATAATACCATTAGTGGTTAATATGACCAAATGAATGGGAAAGCACTAAGTTTAATGTTTTCCGAAAATGCATTTCATCATACAACACTTATGCCTTAGGCTAATGATATATGAGGGTTTCATGTTGATAGAATGGTTTTAATTTTCCTAATAAAAATAGGATTTTACTTAGGAAAAGCTTTATAAAGGGAATGAGTGGCTTTATGAAGGGGTGAATATTGATGAAGGGGATTTAAGTGCTTTAGGTATTTCAAATCATTGGGCCAAGGGTCCGGTCCCTCCAAAAGTTAGAGAAATGCTCTGAGCCCCACTAACTTGTTTAGGTACTTTTAGCACTTAGGGGAAATTAGTGAATTTTTTGGGAAAAATGGAGTAAGGAAGTTAATTAGTTTGACTTTGTCTCCTTGATGTGTTGTCTCCAATGTGAGTTTGGCTTTGTCCAAGTGATGAAAGCAAAAGATTTAAGCATTAAACTTAACCATTCACCACACATTTATTCTGCAACCATCATCTACTTACCCTACCTACTTTAACCTATCATTTTTTCTTCTTTATTTGGGTGCACTTAGACTGGAAAACCCTTATCAAATCTTCCTTTTCTTTTACATGGCAATCCTACCTAAGTCTACACTTATTACATCTAAGGGCTCAGATTAAACTGTTGAGCTCCTTTATTTACTCTACCTATCTACTTATCTGCCAAGATTACACTGTTTGGTCAGATATTTATTCTCTATTTCTATAGCATGAAATTGAAAAATGAATGAGCCAAGTTTAAACAGTTTGACTATTCATGAATTGTGGCATAAGTGACAAGCTACACACAATTGTTTATTACACAAAATGAGAAAGTAGTGGCATTTAGACTTGCACACTTTCCTAGTCTATTTTTGTTTGGGGTTCATTTCTTCTCATTTTTTGACCATTTTTATTCTTTTTACCCTTTGATTTTTCTTTTAGGG
>APFE031381447.1:360655-379621 GCA_000404065.3 Pinus taeda
TCATATCATAATGCACCTCCCCCAAGTGGGAACATGAGACACATATATAGGAGGAGAAACAAAATCTTGTCATAAAGGAGGAGTAATATGCATGCCTTGTATTCCATTTATAGGAATGTAACTCATGCCATTAAGGAGAGGTATGCATGCCTTTGTTAAGGAGAGTGTAACATATACATTAAAGAGAGCACAAGAGGAATCTTTTATGACATGTCTTTAATGAGTGTAAGAGGAATATGCCATTATTTGATGAGTGCATAAAAAAGAGTGTAATGTATTATTAAAAGAGAGAGAGAGTTATATAAAGCCATGAGAATCATCGAGGAGAGAGGTGTGAAGTGATTGAGGAGATGAAGGTGACTTGTAATTCCCTTTTAATAATAATATCATAGTCTCATAAAAGATAATAGTAATATTAATAATATTAATAATATTGAGGATTAATTCAAGATAGAGCTATTAGAATTGATTAATGATAAGTTAAGTGCTTTTGCTTCAACTATACTTGATTACACATTGATTGAAGGTGATTTACTATTTTTGGAAAGTCATAATTAAAATGTTAGACATCACTTTCTATTTTTAGAAAGTCACTCCAAAATGATGAGAAATGACATTTTATTAAGGAAATTCGTTCATGGGTTACCCATGAGTGGTATTGTTCTTCTGAAGAATAGAGATTTCACATCCCTATTGCATGCAGCTTCGTGCCTCAGTAGATTGAGGACTCTGCGCCCTGATCTACTCCAAGGATTCCAATATTCCACACCTTGATCTTTTAAATATTAGGAATTTGTGTCCCAGTCATTTTATTATAGATCCAAGACTCCACCTCTTTATCTTTCATGAATTTAGGACTCTGCGCCATAATCCTTTTATTATAGATCTAAGACTCCACATCTTTATATTTCATGGATTTAGGACTCCGCGCCCTGAATTCCATGGCTTCTCATCTACTCTGCTTTGAAACTTCGTGCTTCACCTTAAGGTATTGATTGTGGGCTCATACCAATCTAATGGTTCGTTGGCAAGGTCTAGTTCCAAGACAAAGAATTGTGCATGACTTTCGTAGTCATTTTGGTTTTGAAGAAATGAATTCCACAATCATTTATAAATTGAACATCCTTGTTTGCAAATAACCACGTTTCTGGTCACATCCTTCTTGATACAATATTAAGAATATATAATAATAAAAATCAAGTATCATGACTTCCACAGTCATTTATAATTTGAGCATCATTGTTTGCAAATAACCACATCCCCCGTCACATCCTGCTCAATACAAGATTAAGCATATATAATCATAAAAATAATATATCATCAACAAATCATAATTCACATAACCATGGTCATTCGTGGATATATGTGTCTCAATCCTGGATCACCATCACCATCAATGTCATATACGTATGTCCAAACTAGGAAACCAAAAGAGAGAACATCGGTAATATGCTCTTAACCAAAATCAATTCATATTCACACAACCATAGATATTATCATAAGCACACAACAACTAAGTGACCCAAACCAGGTCTATAGCATATAAGCATGTACATAAGTCTATCATGCATAATCTTATATCATTATATCAAAATCACCCTCTTTAAGTGTCACAAAACACTACATACTCCCCCTCTTGGATCAAACTTGTCCATAAGTTTTCTTATATATATATATATATATCAAAATCCAATCGGGTTGTCCATGAAGGCCAAAAATACCATTATTAATCAAGTACCATGTATAGTTATGCCACACTAAATAGATTTTGACATACACCACAATACATATTGCATCAAAATAATCATCTAATCAATTATATTATGTTTAGATACTATTATCTGTAAATGATATAACATATAAAACATCTATCATATAAATGACAATGATGTCACATTGCACATGATTGTCCTTTCTCTATCTAATGCATTAATAATTCAATAATTTTTCATGTTTCCTTCTCTTCGGTTTCTATAGAAAAATTGAGCTTGTCAACTGACAAACAACTCCACATTAGTTGTATAAAAAACAATGATGGTCCATCCCATGTCATAATCAAATTTGCATATGAGAAGCATCAAATCATCGACATACAATTGTTAGTGAAATTACACAACAAAACATGTCATATATATAAACCACTCTTACATCCCACTTGATTTATGTCTTCTTAATGCAAGTTTTCACTTTTCTATTCCATAAGACACCCTTGCAATCAAAATATTCCTAGTTTTTTTTATTAAATGTTTACTCTTTAGTAAAAATCACAATTTGAGGTTCAAGACACAAATTTTTTTAAACTAACAAGCTAGGGCTCCATAAAGTCCTCATTGACCCAGTTTTGTATTATAGACCATTCCTTGAATTCTCATAATCTTCATTAGTATGCACTTCTCTTACTTGAGAATCAATTATGGATGACTCAGTTAGAAGATATTCATTCCAAAAACAATTAAAGATATCTTATCGAAAGTGGCTTTTAATCAAGAAAAAATTTCGTAATTATACAAATACAATATTTATATTATTGAATCTATCTTTATAGCCGTAAGTCAACCTGTTTTCCCACTATAATTCACTCATGACTTATATTCAATAATTAATCAATTCATTTGGTTTCAGGTCTTATTCCTTACTATTAATACATACACAAAAGAAAACAAGCTATGAAAAACATACATGTCTCAAACTATGAATAATCTTGTTGACTTTAAATAAGATTTATACTATCATAAAGGCATTTCTATCCTAAAGATAAATGTTACACAATAATTTTTCACTGTCTCCCTGTCAGTCTTCCTGTTGTGTCATAGGATCAAATTAATCATGCTCATGCTCCCTAAGGTTGCCAAATGACCCACTTTGCCAAAGTTCTTCTATCATCACGATTGTTGTAAAAATAAATGCGCTGATGAGCGCTCCAAAACAGACCTCAGTGCTGCCAGCGCGGAAGCACACGTTATTCCCACGCTGGTCGAATTTCATGTGACAGTGCGTCTGTTACTTTTATCTGATCGCGCTGATAAGGCTTTCTTTGTTATTCAGCAGCGATGTTAGCGCTTCAGTGCCGTTATCTACCCGCGATGATCCAGTTTGGGCGAGTTTGTTCTAACAGCCGACCTTCCAGATGACTCCAGACCTGGTTGTTGGCCTTGTAAATGTCGCCCTCCCTTCTCTGGCATGTCTGTTTCATCATTTGAGCCACCTTCCTTGGAGATAAGCTCATCCTCCCACCATTCATGGAGACTCCTTCTCCTATTTAATCCTCCACCATTGCCATGAGCTGCTAGTTTGGAATTCATAGTGTTTGGAGTGTTGCTGATAATGTGTGAGCTTGATAGATAGCTGGCGTGACAAGTGTGGGATTGCTAGAGTGCTTAAGAAAGGTTGTGAAGTGCTTCCATCTTGTGTAAACTTGTGTGAGAGAGAGTTTTGTCTTGGGATATCTACCTTCAAGGGTGAATGCTTGAGGGACTTGCTGGCTGGACCCATCCAAAGGAGGATTTGACGTCAGAACTTGGTTGTATTCTCTTTTGTTTTATCAATAATAATAGATGACTATCATTATGGTTCCACTCATGTGTCTTTATTATGATGTTTGAGTTGTATCCTTTCTGACTGATACATAGTTGCATTTCCCGGATTTTATGCTTGTATTTGTCTTGTTCTTTGCACGTGCAGGTGTCTGTTCACGGAGATCGTGAGGATTGTGACCAGCTAAAGCGAAAGAACGGAAGCGACGACCCTTCTACGAATATAAGCGTTGGATTCGAGGTAGGCTCTCATCTTGGCCTTTATTTTGCAATTAGGAACCTGCGTATTAGCGTTGTTTGATTGTTACTAGGACTCAGTTAGGCTAGTGGGATCGCCTTTGTCCGCAGAGGGGATTTACCTACACAACAATTTGGCGACTCCGCTGGGGAGTTTTACCTTGTTGTTTGATTTGTAAACTTTAGACAGAGCCTGAAGCACGACCAGGGAGCCTTCGAAACACTATTGCTCTGCATTAGGGAAGTAGATCAAAGCCACTTCAATCAATCTCCGGTTTGGTTTACGAACTGAACAGCTTGGAGCTAGCTTTTGTCCTTTTCTTGTTCATTTTTTCCTTGAGTTTGATTTTTGCTCTCTTTTCAAAGTTTGGGAATTAGTTCTCTGTTTTTTGGGTTTCCTGGTTCGGTCTGGGAAGTGCCTTGATTGTTTAAAGAGTGATTGCCTTGGTTTGGGAGTTTTTGGCTTGATTGTTGTCGTTTTTTAGCTTCATCGCGATTTATTATAAAACAGTCACGCTGCCATCGCATAGCCCTTTCTGTGACTTCCTGATCATCGCATTAATACACAAAACAGTTGCGATGGTTCTGAAAATCGAACCATCACGGTTAAGTTGTGTACTTCCGCGCTGACATCGCATTGTTGCTACGCATAGTTTCTTATCAGTGCACTGTTTCTGTGTTCCACCCGCGCTGATTCCTGTAGGATTGAATTTCTTCAATTTTGCCTCCTGAGCCTGTTGGTCTTGCTATCCCCTACTGTTTTCACTTGATTTATGACTTGATTTTCATTGTCTAAAGATTGAAGCACTTTCTTGTGAGTCTTGTTGAGCGGATCTTGCTTTTTGCTTTGTGACCTAGTTTTATTGTTCCAAGTTTGTTGGATCAGCTTTGCTTGGTTACTCGTTTGCAAAGGTTCGTTTACTGCTTGCTATTGGTTTGATTGAGCCTTCCTCTTTGCTTGCTTTTGCTTGGTTGTCTAAGTGATCGTTGTTGAACCAATCTTGACATTGTTTCGATTTCTTTTCACTACCCGGGCATGGATCACAGTTGTTTGGGGTCAACCGGTCTTTTCCACATTTGTCTGTTATCGTTTCTCAAAGTTTGTTTAATGCACTTTGCCATCAATAAAAAGAAAAAATCTCTTTTGCTTTGTAGTAGTTAATGAGAATTAGAAGCTTTTCATTTTGATTAATGATTAGTGATCTCAAAGAAAACTTTGTGAATTTCCATTAGCTGCATTAGGGAAGCTATTTGTTGTTTTGCGATCATTTCGTTTGTGTGAAAGCCCTCTAACTCTCTTGTAATTAGCATTCATCGAATGGAATGACATATTTTGGCACATAGAGTGCATTTAGGGATTTTGAGAAATTACATACGATAGGACCTGAAAACCGAAACTTAACTCAAGATCAACTTTAAAATAAATCGAATGAACTTAAAAACGCATTGGAACATAGCGCTCACATTCTAGAGGTCTAGGCTAGTGACGTGCTCCGGCGTCGTTAAACCTAGTCACTTTTGTTCTCACATTAAGGTTGGGTGATTCCTCCTTGTGTGATTCAACTGTGGTCTAGTACGACTTGTGCTCCACGTGACCGCGCGTATATATGGGGAGACTCACTAGGTTATCACTTGACCCACAGGAAGCCGTGTCTCCGCTTATAGCCCGTATGCACGAACACAACATCGGGAAGATTGACTGCGTACGGAAAGTCCTTGGCTTCATTGATCGCTAAGGGTATATGCAGTTTTACGGATTGTTTGTGAACCCCTTGCCTAGTTCTCCAGAGAGTCACTTTTTGATCCTTTTCGGACTCCTTAAAAGAAAAGGCTCTATTGAGCACTTGTCACTTCAGGCTCACTAAATATTCGAAGGCGACTAGAGTCATCTTTTGTCCTTTTCTCGACTCTTAAAACATGAAAAGGTAAGTTGTGTCCTAATGTCTTAAAATTTATTCGAACACGATTACATTTACCTTGTTAGATCATGTTTGCGCTAGTTTTGAGTAGGGTTATTTCTCGTTTAAATGGCAACTTTTCCAAAGTTCACCAACCCAGGCATCCCCTCTGATGGGAATCTTGGTCATTTCTCTCCTTTAGGAAATGTTGGTGCTCCTTACATGGCAACGTTGTCCCTTCCTGGGTTAACTGTTGGGTTGCCTGTTTGGTTGTTCTCAACAACTTTGGTCACTACCGTCTCGACTGCTGGTCAATCGGTTCCTCCACCCGAACAACATCATGTTGATTCTAAGGTTGACCTCTCCCCTCCTTCACCTGTTTCTGCATCCTCATCTTCTACTTCGCCTGGTGAAAGTCTAGATTCAAGTAACCAGGTGGCTAAGAAGAAGAAGAAGAAGACGAAGAAGAAGAAGTCCCCTAAGGGAGAGGCTAAAAGTGCAGTGATTGCTCCAAATCCAATTCAAATCGAGCCACCCTCTGCTCCTCTGCGGAAGGTCAAATTTCCTTGTAGATTATGCAAGGATGACCACCTTCTTCGTGATTGTCCTGGCATTCCCAGGATCCTTGAAGTATGGTCTCGCGATCCGGATCATCCCTCATCGTCCTCTGAAGCTCATGGTGATGCCACCCTATCAACTGACAACATTCAGAAGAAAGGGAAGATTCGAATCCCCTGTAGACTATGTGAGGGCAATCATCCCCTTCACCTTTGTCCGCTCATGGATAAAGCTTCCGCTGTTTTGGAAAGTCTTACAACTTCTTCACCCCAACTTCCTGTTGGTTATCAGAGGCTCTCTTCAGACCCTCTCCCTGTTGACAAAGGGATTGACTTAGATTTTTCTCTTGTCTAGGCTCCTCTTCCCGAACCTGGCAGTGCCAAGCCTGCTCCAAACCAACCATTGGTCGGAGAGAGTATCGACTTGGTTTCACCGCCTGTTGATCACTCTGTTTCGAAAGAGCGTCATGATCATGTTCTTCTCGTCTCGTCAGATTCTCCTGAGTCCAAAAACGACCCTCCTATCCCAGCTGATTTAGAGGGTCCTTCTTCGGTTCCTTTAGAGCAAGGGGGCAATCATACGATTCCCCCACCAAGTAGTTCAGTCGTTTCCTTCGATTGGAGTCATTTGACCACCTTCCGCCTTCCATCCCATGTGCCTTTCCAGATTACGGTACATGCCCATGATACAGTAGTACCTGGCACTGTCTTGGATGAGGGTGCATCTGTCAGTCTTATGCCTTCTACTACTTGGCAAGCTTTGGGCTCCCCACCGCTTGTGCCAGTTACGCAAAATCTGTTAGCATTTGACGGAGGAACTAGTCAACCGTTGGGGATCCTCCCACAATTCCCTATTACTTTGGGAGGAAAAACCGTCTATATAGACGTACTGGTTACCCAAGGTGCTTTAGATTTCAATCTTCTCCTTGGTCGTGACTATGTTTATACCATGGGGGCCATTGTTTCTTCACTTTTCCGTGTGGTTTTCTTTCCACACGATGGAAGAATTGTGACTATCGATCAATTATCGTTCTTTAGTCCCCCGGTGCCTCCTGCGCAGCTGTCATCCCCTCTTGGTTTTTATCCACCGGTTGTATCTGCCCCACCGCAGGTCAACTACGTGGCTACTTTTCCCGTGCCTGTATCCAGTGATGCTGCCGTCGTGCATAGTGTCCTCGGGGCATTGGGTCCTGATTTCCAAGATGTGATCCTTCCACCGGGAGTGGCACTCTTGGAAGAAGCGACTTCTTGTTCATTATGATGAAGTTCGGTCAGAGCATAGTTCACTTTCCTATGTCAAGCATAGTTTGGCGCACCGAGGCGCTCAAAAATAAGTGTACATGTCTAGATAGGGCCTGTGTTCTCTGTACATCTGAGACACATGTCTCTCAAAAATCACCAGTAGGGAATAAAGACCTATATATCTACTGTGGTGGGTTGTTCTCCCTATAATCCGCAGCCGCTCGTGCCACCCGCCTTAAAAGGCGGTGCATCCTAGGTTCTACTCCCACTGTATGGATCTAAGACGCTATGGGGACCTCCTCTATCCCCTGGAAATCTAGGATCCCTATCAGCAAGCCCTCAAGGTTTCGTATCACGGTCTCCATCATATCATCTCCCGGAGGATCTAGGGCTAGAGCTCCAATACCCCGTGCATCCCTCCGCGCCTCCGGGGCCAGGCCGAGGGGTCTCGCCGGTCCTACATCTGCATACCATAGCATTTGTCATTAGGACATGTACATGAAAAAATAAAAAACATCATAAAAATAAAAAATCAAAAAGTGAGATCAAGTGTCTTACCACCGTCATCCCACTGTTCTCCAGCAGGCAGCGGCATGTCTGGGTCTCCACAGAAGTCTAGGCCGGCGTATGGCCAGTCCTCCACAAAAATAGTCTGCCTCTCCAACCACTCTCGGAAGTATACTCCCCATGCCACTGGTCGACCACCACCTCCTCGTGGCATGACATGGCCCCATCGTGTGGCCCTCGTCTCTCGAGGGCCTCTAGGTGGTTCCACGGCCACATCCTGCAGCTGCAATGCCGGTACCCGCTCCAGCATGAGCGGGAGTAAAATCGACCCGTAGCCAAACTGCTTCGACTCACCTCGACGGCAGTTGGTCAGCTGTCTCTTCATACTTGTCGTTACTGCTACTGCCCAGTTGAATATGGTAGGATTCAAGCATTCGAGAGCCAATCAGAGATGGGCCTTCGAGGCCTCGTGATTGGCCAAGGAGCCCGCTGCCCGAGTCACCATGAAGAGTATAGTTCGAAGGATGATGTCCTCCACCGTAGGAATTGCTACCTTCCTGCTCCGCGTCTTGCGTGCCCCTGGGCACACCTGGGCCATCAACATATCTAGAGTATCACCATCGGGTCGCTGCCCCTCCAGAATAGGCATCTCACCTCTACGTGATAACCCGGTCAAAAAATAGATATCTGTGTAATCAAACTCGATGTCTCAGCCTCGGATCACAAATTTCCCATCAGTGGGATTCCAGGCTCTGATCAAGAACTCAAGAAGGTCAGGCTGTGCTCGCAGGCGCGGAGTTAGGAAGAATTTAAGCAACCCGCACCCCCGCATTGCATTTCGGCACCTAGCATCGGCAAAAGCCGCTATGTCCTCGTTATCATGAGCGCGTTCCTACCAAACAAACGCCATTATACCCTGCATGATCAAAAAATTTCATTAGGGCCCTGTTCATAAAGTTTCATACGTTCATTTGTCAAAAAACTTGTTGCGCGGCGTCAGCGCGACTGTTTTTAAAACAGTCGCGCTGATAATGGCGCCCTTTGATATTTTTTACCAGGTCAGCGCGGAAGTACATCACTCTTTCGCGCTAATCCGGGAGTGGTCTGTGGAATTTTTTTCGATCAGCGCGGACCCGATAGGGAAATCTGCGCTGACCGAGAGCGGAATAAGTTTCAAAAAATCCGCCCAAACCACCACTTCCCATCGTTAAAATGCACCAAAAAGACTTCAAAATGGAGCGTAAGGGAAGATGAACCTACCTGGTACAGACTGCAGGATCCTCGGTGCATGTATGGGGTGGAATTTGGCTCGTCAACCTCACAGCTCCAAGTCATTCTCCAAAGCTCCAAATGGTAACAATGGTAAAAAATTTGGTTTACCCTCCTATTTATGGTAAATTTTGAAAATTTAATATTATTTTTCATCCATATGGGTTTTTTATGATGGTTTTTACCATATGCTTGGTTCCAATATAGTTTTACTATGTTTTATGCATGTTATCTATGTTATTTCGAACAGGTTTTACGCTTGCGGTGTTCCTTGTGCAGATTCTCATGTTGGTGGAATTACGACGGTTCTATACGCACTTAGTTCCAAAACGTCGGCTTTAAGCTCTTTTTTGACGTGAAATAAGAAAATATAGCCGAGTCTCCCTCTCGACTCATTAAAAGAAGTGAGAGGAGGTCGCCTTTAAAGCTCTTTTTTCGACTGTTTAAACTTAAAAAGATTGTCGGGTTTTTGTCGTTTCAAACTCATTATTGGCTACAAAACGACGTGCTTCTGACTGCTTTTTTACGTTTTCGGGTCGAAGTCACTACTTACGAAAAGTACTCCTCGATCATACTGATCGGGCGGTTCTTTCGAGCATAGTTTTATACTTTTTCGGACTCGAGAGACACAACTTTACGAAAAAGGACACCCCTGGAGTTTCCTTTTCGCTGTCTTTTCAAACTCTCTAAATATGAAAAGACACCGAGTTTTTCCTTTGTCAGACTCGTTAAAACTTTAAGGACATCGAGTTCCGTCGTGATGACGCCTCTCAAGCATATGCTATCCCCGTCAAGCTTGCCATCCAAAAATAACCGGGGTACTCGCCAGAAATGGTGGGGGAATAAAGGAACCGTAATCATCGTCGTGTCGGCAGTATGTGCTCTTGAACATGCACTTGTCTGCATTGTGTCTGGTTGGGACATCTACTTGTTTACACTGCCTCCGTGGGTTTGGGTTATCCTGTTGACCATTCATCTGCTCATCGCCTTGTACCGTGACCCTGATTATTGACATTAATACTGCAAGTGCTACTGTCGTGCGCCGGTATGTTCAAGAGAATTGACCTCGCAGAATACTCAGCCTCCCTCTGATATTCACACGAAATTTTATCCTCTCTGTCTCGTTGTTGATGGTTGGGAAACATTACCCCACTTCGATCAAGGTCTTTCCTCGACTTTCAGCTCATTATCCAGGAAGTTGACCTAGAGACTCCCTTCAGGTGCCTTAGAGTCTGCATGCCTCAATGGTAGGTTCTTCGTGTTCGACGCGAGGTTTTCATCATTGGCCTCCAATCGGATGATTCTACGGGTGTTCGACACCGACTCACTGATTCGCATGCCGTGGATTGTACCTATAGTACCTTGAGGACCATTTTCATTATTGGTGGTACCTCTTGCGTCTGTTAACGGTTTTCCTCATTGGCTGGTAATCAGACGATGTTCTCGCATGTTCGACTTCGACTCCTACATTCGCATGCTTGAACTTGTACTTTGTTCTGGTCGAGATGGAGTGCAAGACCCTGGGTTTTGTCTCTTGAAATCCAGGTTGCGATTTTGTGGATTATTATAATCACTACATGACTCATTCACTGGATGGCTGCGACCATGCCTGAGTCTATTCATTGATCCTCATCGGATGGCTGCGTCCATACTCGGGGTCCAGATTTTTATGTACTCTGCTATGGATGGTTGCGCCCATGCCATGTACATCATGTATTTGAAATATCAGTTGTACTACGTGCAGGTTCTTCCTGGTGGTGTTCCAGTTCAACCAGTTTCGTAAAGCATTTCACCCCTCCCACTCTCTCGGGCTTCATGCTTTAGGGGGCATCTGTTACACAGTAATTTGTCACTGTCTCCCTGCCAGTCTTCCTGCTGTGTCATGGGATCAAATTAATCATGCTCATGCTCCCTAATGTTGCCAAATGACCCACTTTGCCAAAGTTCTTCTATCATCGCGACTGTTGTAAAAATAAACGCGCTGATGAGCGCTCCAAAACAGACCTCAGCGCTGCCAGCGCGGAAGCACACGTTATTCCCACGCTGGTCGAATTTCATGTGACAGTCTGTCACTTTTATCTGATCGCGCTGATAAGGCTTTCTTTGTTATTCAACAGCGATGTTAGCGCTTTAGTACCGTTATCTACCCGCGATGATCCAGTTTGGGCGAGTTTGTTCTAACAGTCGGCCTTCCAGATGACTCCAGACCTAGTTGTTGGCCTTGTAAATGTCACCCTCCCTTCTCTGGCATGTCTGTTTCGTCATTTGAGCCACCTTCCTTGGAGATAAGCTCATCCTCCCACCATTCATGGAGACTCCTTCTCCTATTTAAGCCTCCATCGTTGCCATGAGCTGCTAGTTTGGAATTCATAGTGTTTGGAGTGTTGCTGATAATGTGTGAGCTTGATAGGTAGCTGGTGTGACAAGTGTGGGATTGCTAGAGTGCTTAAGAAAGGTTGTGAAGTGCTTCCATTTGTGTAAACTTGTGTGAGAGAGAGTTTTGTCTTGGGATATCTACCTTCAAGGGTGAATGCTTGAGGGACTTGCTGGCTGGACCCATCCAAAGGAGGATTTGACATCAGAACTTGGTTGTATTCTCTTTTGTTTTATCAATAATAATAGACGACTATCATTATGGTCCACTCATGTGTCTTTATTAGATGTTTGAGTTGTATCCTTTCTGACTGATACATAGTTGCATTTCCCGGATTTTATGCTTGTATTTGTCTTGTTCTTTGCACGTGCAGGTGTCTGTTCACGGAGATCGTGAGGATTGTGACCGGCTGAAGCGAAAGAACGGAAGCGACGACCCTTCTATGAATATAAGCGTTGGATTCGAGGTAGGCTCTCATCTTGGCCTTTATTTTGCAATTAGGAACCTGCGTGTTAGCATTGTTTGATTGTTGCTAGACCTCAGTTAGGCTAGTGGGATCGTCTTTGTCCGCAGAGGGGATTTACCTACACAAGAATAAATTTGTTTGTTTGTTTTTTTTTTTTTTTTTTACCTCTCAAAATATTACAACCTTTTGCACTACTACTAACTACTCATACAACTATACATCCAAGCACAAAATTCCTAAATCCATCAATCTCTTACAATGCAAGAATTTCCAATTCATCAAAATGTGATCTCACTCTCCTTCAATTTCTCCCTAAAAAATATCACAAATGCATATTCTTGAAAAACAAGAACTCAACTAAGTTTTTCATTAATCACATAGCTTTTTCTTTAATTTCAAATAAAACAAAGTTCTCACCACATAAAATGTTTATCTTCTAAACATGTTTAATTCTATTAACAATTTACAAGTTAATCAAATTCCAAGAAAGGAGTTCATCAAGTTCATAAACAATATGAATTTTAATTCAATTGCCTAACTAACAATAGTTTATAGTAGTTCATGAGTTCAATCCTCATAATTTCTCTAATTAATTTGGTTAAATAAAATTCAACCAATATGCAATTGACAAAATCATTAAAGAGACTATTATGACTTTCCTAGACCTAATTTTTCTTAAGCCAATAGAAAAGATATTTCATCAACTTATCACAATAATATTTTCTACATTTCAAGCATTTGAAAATCAATTTAATTCTCCCTACATACAAAAGAATTATAATACTAGAGGATAGATACCTAGTTCACACTTGACTCCATATATCAAAATAAATTATTCCAAACATTCTAAACCACCTAATGGTGTTCATTATACCAATCTTAGTATCTTCATTTGTAATAAAAAAATGGATTTAAATCTCAAGCAATTTCATGTTACGAACCTCCTTAATCATGTCTATGAGATTCCATCAAAACATTTTTGTTCATTCTAACAAGAATAATTACTTAGCCATAGATATATGTTAGTATAGATTCCACACCCATACCTTACCTCATTACTTAGCTCATAGATATATGCTAGTATGGATTCCACACCCATACATTAGCTCATAGATATATGCTAGTATGGATTCCACACCCATACATAACTTAAGGAAAACATAACCCTCAAGTGTTCCTTAAAGTGACTTCCACTACCCTTCATGCACCAATCATTTAAGCCTCTTGTCTATTAGGAAGGTCATACCACAACCTAGTATTTGAGTAATTTCAAGTTATTTGATGCATAATGTCAACCCAAACTACACAAAATCATATCAAGGAAATCATAGGAATTTCATTCTTAATCGTGAAGAATATATTCCCAAATCATATTTTAACACATCAAATTAATGAACATACATTACCCATGAATCTACATTCACAGTTAAAAGTGGCATCCTTCAAGTTAACTTTTGTTAAGTTTCCATTAGTGTAGATAAGAAAATAGTTAAAATTAACATGATGAACTCAATCATCACGTTAATTGAATCTCAACCTTACACTTGTTACACATTCCCAAAGCATACACACGAAGGTCATCATACTATAGTTTAGATTAGGCCAATATTTTTCTTAGTAGATACAATTTCAGCTAGTAAAGATGGCTAGTAGGCCCATATCATATTGATAATGATGCATTAAAATATATGAAACCATGCATACACTCCACATATCTCACTCACCCATTGACAATCAAGCCATTCACATACTCGGGTTTAATCCCCAACTTCTAAAGCATATCCTTTCCCAACATGTCTTTAAGTCGTTGATCATATTTCTAATAATTTGTCTTAACAAAAATATAAAGGAATATAAGAAAGCATTATTTTCTCTCATGAGATTTTAAATGACATAATAATAATAATTTCCCTTATGTAACCAATATGCTTCCAAGTCAACATACACAATAATTCAACATGCATGCAAAATCAACATTCATACATCATCAACCTACAAGGAAGCATGTTGGCCAATTAAGACCTAGTGTTGTAGCCGGCTTTGATACCATATGTAAGGTCCCACCTTACCAACCATCAATAATCTAGAGAAATAGAGGTCACATTAATAACTAATACTCATTTTTATTTTTATTTTTTATGTAACATTACTAACTTAGTTATCATGTAATCATGTTCCTTCATCTATTTCAATATAACAATATCACATAAGAAGTTAGAGATAACTTTCTCTTAAAACCAATTCCAAAACACATTTCCTCTCAAGTTTAAAAGATGATAACATGTGCTCTTTACTTACTTATGCATAAGCTCTAAGTAAGACTATAAATAAATTCCACCATAATTCCATGTGCGAACATTAAGCTAGATCAACCTATGTGATTTCTTAAATTGTACTAAATAAGCTCCACTTCTTGACTCTTGATATCATAACCACAAAACTATCATGCTTATATTACAAAAATCACATATAAGTGTATGAGTATTAACCTACCTATAACAAGGTAACTGAGGGAAGAATATGTCTCTCTTCATCAGTAAATCTAATAAATATGACATGTTTGTGAAATGGAATCACGAAATATATTGACCCAACAACATTTTCAAATTCATCAATTAAAATGCCCAATCCCAGTTATTAAGCCAATGCTTCAATCATGGAAATTGTATAATGAATGTTGTAGTAAGAGCAACTACTGTTACCAATTTAGAAACATCTTATTCTTCAAAATGTTCCAAGTAAAACAATGGACCTGCATAAATTGGGCACACGTAGTTATTTGCTACATTAATTGAAGAATGAGAACGCACCCATGAATACATGCAACTCAGACGAAACTTATTATGCTCACTTGCAAAAAATCCTATAGAATTAGTTGTTGTAAAATTGTTTCCAACAACATCCCCCCCTTTTTTATGAAAGCTTCAGATAATAAAAGTAACAACTGTCATATTCTCCATTCACGCTAACAAATTATTAAATTCATTTCCACATTCATACCAAAAACTTGCAGACATAGAAAGCTACACCTATTAAATAGTCTATTTATAAATTTATAGTACATAAAAACTACAGTAAGTAAGAGTTTTACTCTAACAATTCATATGCACAAAAGCTACATCCATTCAAGCCTTTTGACAAACACTTTGCAAACATGCAATCTACAACCATTGAGGCATTTTGTCAAACACTTGGCAACAATGAATTTGAGATTCTTCTTCAAATGTTGGCATCTTAAAACAGGGACTAAATAATCTTAGTCTTTCATCAAAAACTCGATAACAAGCACATAATTGACAACAACAAACTACGAAGTCGCCCAGATTTACGATCTCGGTTTTGAAAAGTGTTTTTTTGGAATCAAATCATTGGTTAAATGACCAATGGCATGGATACCCCCTGATGTTTTCCTAAATCATTAGGAAACCACACATAGATGCATTTTTAAAAAAGTAGAAAATATGTTGACTCTAGGAATTTCATTTACAAATTCTGTCAAACAGATGGCATGCAAGCTTGAATCTACAACTATGCAAAACAAATAACAACATAGAATTAAATTATAATTACTTATGTATTTCCTAAATGATTTTCAAAATCATTACATCCACAAGTGAATTGAGGGCTTTGAGATTCATCAAGCATTATTTTCATTCAATAATTCCTACAAACACATGGAAAGCACCTTTAACTATTGTAATACATAATGGTTGAAAATTATCTCAATGATTCTCTTTGAAACTTTTTGTTGCCATCATTTATTTTCATTTTCATTTTAAGGGTTGATCCAGTGAATCCTTTAGGTATGCATCCATTTCCTACTATGGTAGCTGCAAGTTAACACTTATCCATGCATAGAGATTAAAAATAATAATAGCGTTTCCCATTCAGGGATTTTGTCAAACACTTTGCAAAATATCGTGAAACTATTTTTAAAACATGCCTCTAATCACCTGAAACAAAACCATAACTCATGAAACTCTTACCCAAGTCCTTTGGAATTTATTTATTGCAATTACCTTCAACAATATTTGGCTTTCTTTTTCCAAATGATACAATACCAAGGTTAGTACGATAAACTGCACCAATAATAATTCCATAACATCTTGAGATCTAAACATCCATACATATAGACCACTCTTAGTCTTCATTTTCAACTAGCCAATAAGATTCCAGATAACATAAGCTTAAACCAAACTTAGATGCTTAGAACAATTTAAATTTCTACTCTTTATTTTATGCTAAATCTATACTACAATTTTAGGACAATGAAAATTATACTTGAAGGGATATTCAAATCCAATAATTGAGAATATGATCCATCTTTGATCCCTCATTTGAACCATTCGATTTTCCAGCCAACCATATCCAGGGGGAACTTCTCCCCTTAGAACCCCCGAGTTGTAAGAGCTCACAAGGAGTAGCAAAATATAACAATAGAGAGATATACAAGGCGAGCTAAGGAAGATAATTTTCACTTCTTCCCAATACACTTCATAGCCAGATCCACCAGGTAGAGCTACTTAATAGTTTAGTTTAGGAATTTCAAATTCATTTCAAAAGAAATTAACTACTCTCCAAGTCTCTCCCTCTCATATTTTTATTTTATTTTTATTTATATCTCTCCAACTCTTCGTATCACATGTTAGAAAATGTAACTATGTTTGGTCTTCAATAATGTACTTGAGTCATTATGTAATGTACTTGTCAAAAGAATAAAGAAAAGAATTTTTATTATTGTAACAATGACTTATTAAAGCATGGGTTTCATGCTTGGGTCATCAATATATTAATTAAAGTCCCCATTTTTAACTCCTAGGATTAATATTGAGTTTATAGAGTCATTGTATATTCGAAGAGACCCTTCTAGGGCTTTCGAATCGTGTAAAAAGTTTTTGTATCAAGTCAACTATGAATTATGTGTCCTCCACACCATGTAGGCCTAAGGAAGATCAATTTGGTCTAAGGAACCTCATTCGACCCACTAGAAGCCTATATATTGAAGGAGGTCAAAGTCGTTTGGATCTCTCACTCTCAAGGAAGTTCGATATCTCAAGAAGAGTTGTAGAAGTGCGAAGTTTGTTGTTGGGAGGAAAAAAGAAGTGTGAGTTTGGGGGAGTCTCTAGAGAAGAAGAAAATTGAGCATTTGGTGCCTCTCTCTCTCTTTGTTTCGTGGTCTAAGTTGGGAGATCAAAGTCTCATAATATTTCATTTTTATCAGAAGTTGTTGCCTAGTCAAAGTTGCTGGAAGGGGTTGAATATCTTGGAGGCTAACGTGGTGTGGAGGGAAAGTTTGGTCTTGGTCTAGGGTAAAGAGTCTTAAAGAATACTATTGAAAGGAAGAATTATCTTGACTGGGTTTTCCCCTCGAGGGGGGGGGGTTTTCCCTAGCATGTGCCTATATCTGGTGTCTCTTGTTTTGTGATCTTCATATATGTATAATTGCTTGATGAAAGACAATATAATAAAGAAGTAAAAGAAGCCAACACACTCACAAGTAATTATCAAGAAAGGAGAATCAAACCCTAATATAATATCCTTGATTTTCCAACATGGTTTCAAAGCTAAGGTCAAGAGATGTGGAATATTACTCTGTTGGCATGGATTATCCCTCTACGGTGAACTGCATAAGATTGGGTTTCAACTCTGATGGAAGATGGACCAAGAAGATCATCTACTACTTATTGAACCAAGTCAAGAGTCAAGGATTCTTGGCTGCCCTTACAGGTTCTCTTACTGATGATAATGCATGGATCATTGACAATGGAGCATCGAGACACGTGATAGGTGAAAGCAAGCAACTTCACACACTATCAAAGGAGTCATCCTCTCATGTAGTGGAATTGGGTGACAACAAAATCTATGATGTTAGAGGCACAGGATCTACATCATTGAAGTTGGATAATGGATCGAACATGCATCTCAACAACATTCTCTATGTTCCAGGTTTGAAAAAGAATTTACTTTCTATTTCTTGTTTAGAAGATAACAGGGAAAGGATCGGTTTTGTTGATGGAAAAGTATTGGTTTGGAGAAATAACTCTAGTATTGACAAAGCTAGGGTTATTGGAGTTCGTGAAGGAAGTCTTTACCAAGTTATCACTCCATCTCCTCAATATTTGGTTCATATGGAAATAAGTCCCATTGAACTATGGCATCGAAGGTATGGTCATCTTCATTATAGGGTCATACCTACTCTTATTTAATTGGTTCATGGTATTCCTGATATGAAGTTAGATCATGAAGGTATGTGCAAGGGATGCTCTTTGGGGAAGCATACACGAAAGCCATTTCATCATAGTGAATCTAGATCTAAAGAAATATTAAATCTCATCCATTTTGATGTATGCAGGCCCATGTCTGACAAAATACTTGGAGGACATATCTATTATGTAACATCATTGATGACCACTCAAGGAAGACATGGCTCTACCTACTCAAAACTAAGGATGAAGTATTTGATAAATGTAAGGAGTTCAGGGTTGAGGTGGAAACCCTAACCGAAAGAAAGATAAAGAATCTAAGGTCTGACAATGGTGGGGAATATGCCTCTAAAGAATTGTAAGGATGCAGGTATTAAGAGGGAGCTCATTATTCCCTACTATCCTGAACAAAATGGATTGGCTGAAAGGAAGAATATGACAATTGAAGAAGGCATTCAAACTATGCTCCTTGATCAAGATCTACGAAAGTTCTTATGGGGTGAAGCAGCGATGGCTATCATGTACGTTGAAAATAGAAGTCCTCATAAGAGTCTTGATAATACTACACCTAAAGAAGTATTCATAGGAAAGAAGTTGAGTGGGGATGATTTCTGCATATTTGGAAGTCCAACATATATCCATGTTCGGAAAGACAAATGAAAGAAGTTGGACTCAACAAG
>APFE031381450.1:0-48317 GCA_000404065.3 Pinus taeda
TGACTCTGTAATTTACATGTACTTGATGATCATTTGATGTATATGGATCCAGTTTGAAAATTTATGAAAAGTGGTCCTTGAAAAGAAGTAAGGGGTTGTAGCTCCCTTCCAGGAGAGACTGGAAAACGAGAGAGAGTTGTAGCTCTCTGCAGGTTGCAGCCTGCGTACTGGTAAAGGACTGCACCAGTACAAGACCATTGTAAAAGGAGTTTCAAATTTGAAAGAAGATAGAGACATATTGCAGCAGGTGGTTTTCACCCACATTGGGTTTCCACCTTATATCTGGTGTTCTTTGATATGACTGTCTGATTTTCTTGTTCATGCTCATTATTTATGGTATTGGTATGCAAAAATAATTCAAAGTATAAATAAGAAAGATTTGGTAAAAGAATTAGATAATACTGATTCACCCCCCCTCTCAATATTATTGTCAACACATATTTTATAGTTATTTTAGAACTTAAATAATAACACAAAAGATTAATCATGTGCATAACTTTCTTTAGAGTGGTTTCACTACAAATGGTAAGCGATAAGTTGTGGACCAGAGAGAAAAGGTTGCAAATATGATGAATTCATTAGTGATGTGATGCCAGCCTAAGCTGCAAATACCATAATGATGCAGCCTAAGCCACATATACCCACAATATGCAAATAAAATTGCATGTCATACTATGCACCTGTCATGTACATGTCCTAAGAATTCCTCATATTCCATACTTGGTAAAATCTTTTTAAACCAAGGTTTAAGCCCTTAATTAAATGGTTAAGCATAAATTTTGATTTAACTTATCCCAAGTCTAAACTTTAATAAACCTTTTATTAACTCTGATTAACCACACATATCGACCATACCCTTGGTCTTTAGACTTTGGTTAAACTAAACTTAAACAATAATTCCTTAACTCCACTTATTTCTATTATAACTTCCATATAATAGAAATATTACATAAACCAAACTTAACCTTAACTTTCTGCCAATCCACAAACCTTTGCATGCATATCGATTCTCTCTTTATCGCGTTCAACCTCCTTCGTCGATCTCATTCCTCGATCTGATGGTTATCGTGTCACCCAATCAACTTTTGTGCTTGATCGATCTCCATCGTTGATCTGTCTTATCCGATCCAATGGTTATCGCGTCGTCTGCTCGCCAACAAGCCTAGACCATCTCTACCATTGACCAATCATGCTCGATCCAACGATTGTCGCGTAATCTCATGTGGATACTTGCACGATCGTTATCTGCCAGAGAGCATGCGAGAAAAGTTGTTTTCTCTTTCCATTGTATGCTACGTGTCAGTCGTTAAGGCTAATCGTGTAGAATTCAGAAAAACCATTTACCACCTTTAGGGCATGTGAGAAACTACTTACCCTTTGCGAAGGCCACTCTTCTATTCTGCACGTGGTCTTAATCTCCACCGTTCATATTATGACTTTATTCTGCACGACTTAATCCCAGCCATCTAACTCCCTCGCTCTCATTCGCTGATATGATTGATCCAATGATTACGCTTCGCTTCTACGTTCTTCTATTTCTTACTGTGTAAAAGCCCATTTGGATTTCTGTCTGTGTATTTGCTCCCACCTTATGGTCTTCACTTGTTCTGATCTCGATCTTCGCTCCGTTATTTCACTCCTTCGCACCTTCATTGTAATATTGAAGGATCTCTCCAAACTGTCTGTGTGTGACCACGTAACACACTTCTATGTTACTCCCTCTTTGATTCTGCACACCTGCAACCTAAGTTACGCAGATTTACTCTAGTTCACAGACACAGTTGTAATTCAATTACTCAATACACCCACATAAACTCAGAAATTGAGCCATCTGTATGAATAAACAAACATTTACACAAGAATTTCTTCTCTGGCCTGATTTTCAATATCAATGGCCTTTCTTCTCTTGCCCGTAGGCTTACAATCTAACTGAATGAATTCTATGACTGACTAATCTACTCTACTCTCTACTACTCTCTACTAACTCTCTATTAACTCTCTATGCCTTTTAGGCTTACATTTATACAAAAAGGTTTCATTGAACTAATTCTGGTTCAGATCCTTAATCTGCTAAACTAAATCCTGAATATCTTCTAAGTCCACTTTTAACTCTGGTTAATCCCTAAGAATCCTCTCTAATTCCTCGAATCATGAAACCACTTTCTAGTCTGAGAATTACAATTGATTTCTATCTCTCTCAATCCCCACTAATCACTCATGTTCTCCTTCATTCGAGAGCATTTACAAATATCCTCACAATATCTAATTAATTCCTATTTTAATCACTCAAAACATTAATAATAACATACATAGGAATCCACCTTCCTTGAAACACAATACCCCCTAAGTTAACTAGAATATAATGAAATTGTTGAGGTGAATGCTCCTGCATCAGACTCCCAATGTTAAAATAATCATGATCTCTTGAGCATGTGCTTTCATATGTTTATAGAAAACCTCCAGGGTCCCAAATTTTAATTTGTAACTTTCCAAACACTCCGCACCTTTGTTGTTGTTGTATGTTTATTGTCTTCTGATCCATCTTTCTCTCCTCGTCAATTAGTTTCAAATTCTGATTGATTATTCTTCCTATTTCTATCAATCTCCTCCATCTAGACTGCTTCATCAGTAATTTCCATAATTCATCAATCTCCACCTCTAACACATCCTTGGGCTAGTTCATACTCTCCCATTTGTTGTTTTACTCTGTCCACTCATCTTCAAATTGTTGTTTATTGTCTTCTCTTTGAAGTTGTCGGATACTTACTACCGCCCTTTCATCCTTACCCTCTTGTGACTTTCCAAACAACCTCTATTCAATATCTGTAAATTTACTTTAAAAAAGTAAATAGTCCTTCAATTTCCTTTGTACTTGATTCTTCTCAAATACATCACTATGTTGCTCATCAATTCCAACATATTTTCCTTCCTCTTTTTTGACAATCTACAGTAATTGTCCTTCATTTCCTTGACTAATTCTGACAATTAGTTTAACTTCTTTGAGCATGGTATCTTCATGCTTTTCTTTTTCCTCATCAACATGTCTGTAATGGCAACTTTTAGTCTTCTTCAGTTCTAAAACTGTCTCTTCAACTTGAAACATGTTTGCCTCATTTTCATCAAATCATATAACCATAAAACATTTATCAGAATTAAAAATATAAGGCCTCATTACCTTTTCCTTCTTTGATAACATCTTAGTATGCTGCTCTAAGTTTTCCTTCAATCCCTTTGTCAACACATCAGTGTGTTGATTTAAACTCTCCTTCATATCACCTGTTTCAATGATATCTCTTTGCTCTTGTTCACAATAATGAACTCCTCCTTATGTAATGTCAATTTGCTGAAATTTTATTACCATCCCCTTTTCCTTATGATTATCATTCATGACAATTTCTTTATCTTCCTTTTTCAACAATTTATCTTGAGTATACATCTTCTGCTTTTTCAACTCCCTTCTTTTAAAGTCTAATTTTCTATATAACTCAATAATTTCAATTGGAGTAGAATTTGCAAATTTCACACAATTTTCCATACCTTCCTTTGCTATTGACAAATCATCATATGTCCTTTCTCCCTTTGCTAAATCTTTTGCATAGTATTCTTCTTTCTTAACATCTTTCAATAGATGTCCTTCTTCTTCAATGCATTTTGTCTTGCTGTCTCTCTATAAACCTTCTTCGAGAGCTATCATTTACCTAACATATGCATTAATATTCTCCTGCATTTGTTCTTCGTCAATAAAATTACCCATATTCATTAGTTTACCTCTCTGAGACAATATTCCTTCATTCTTCATTAGAATAAGATCATGATCTTTCATCTCTTTAACAACTTTAAATGATTGTCTCCTCTCATTGAGTAACTCATCCATAGAATCTTTCTGTTGTAACCAGTCAAATTCTTCTTCTTCTGAGAAATTTTCTTTGTCACCTTTTACTTTAAGGTCTTCATCTATTCTGAAGACATCTTTAGAAGGTTGCTTTTCTCCTGCAATACCTGCAATCATACACAAATTATTAGTTTTAAAAACATCAGACCTTGTGGTCTCACTTGATGCTTTAGTCACCAAATTCCCACCATGGGATTTCTGGGGTTCAGCAAATCCTCTTTATTGTGACTCAATCCCTATGAGTCTCTCTTTCTCCAATAAAGAAATATGCATTTGTTCAAGTTTGGTCATCAACATAGCATTCCATTTCTATTGTAGCCTTTTCTGTAACTTAGACCACTTCACTGGATTTTTCCTCAAGACCCAACCTTCTCTTTGGTTTTCCTCTAGTATCATCCTTAATACATTGAGTTGTTCTTTTTATTCAACAATCTCCTTGTCACGCTCCTCTTGACTCATTCTCTTGCCATTTTCCTTGGCATCCTCCTTCTTCACTTTTCTTCTTTGGTGGTCTTCCTTAGAACATCTGTTATCTCTGTTATGACTATCAGTAGTCATCTTCTTCTCTATCTTCATGAGTTCCTCACTCACTTACTATGAGCTGCATTAAAGCCTCTACAATAACAAGTTCTCCATGCTACCACTTACCTCACCAAGCTCTCCTCTATACTTGGTCTTTTAGCAAGAACTTGGTTCTCTATTCCCCGAAACCTCCTGAGCACTTTTCTTTGCTCATTCTAGGCTTCAACTCATCTGCACCTTTTAAGAACACAATTGTCCTCTTGTATTTCAATCATAATGAAACACTAGGTTCTAACCACCTCTTCTTTCACTCAGAATTTCTTACAAGTTTTCTTCATCCCTTAGCAATTCTACCCGCATCCTCCATGGAATTTCCTTTATGATCCTCTGTGAGCTGCAACAAAACCTCTGCAATGATAAGTCTCCTTCTTTTTACACATGCCTCACTAAGCTTCTCTCCTCTGAGCTCAGTCTTTTGACATATTTACGATTCTTTCCTCTGGAACCAATTGAGCACTCCTTGCTCTAGTTTGCTGCAATCTTCTCACCTTCTTATGCCACTACCTTCAAGACATCTGCATGATCTTGTTTCACAATTCTCCTGCAATTTGAATGGATTGTTTTATGTTTCATTTGTATCTCCAAATTCTGCTACACTTTATCTCTATGTGCCTACTATTTGTTAGATTAAGATGTGATCTCCTCTTGCCTTCATACATACCTTCAATACATAACTTTGTTCTAAGTTTTCTCAGAGAATTATTACGCACAAAATTTCGTTATTCTGCTTTGATACCAAATGATGGGAGCCTAAGCTACAAATACCATAATGATGCAGCCTAAGCCGAATATACCCATAATATGCAAATAAAATTGCATGTCATACGATGTACCTGTCATGTACATGTCCCAGGGATTCTCATATTCCATACTTAGTAAAATATTCTTAAACCAAGGTTTAAGCCCTTAATTAAATGGTTAAGCAAAAATATTTGATTTAACTTATCCCATGTCTAAAATTTAATAAACCTTTGATTAAATCTGATTAACCACGCATATTAATCATACTCTTGGTCTTTAGACTTTGGTTAAACTCAACTTAAACCATAATTCCTTAACTCCGCTTATTTCTATTATAACTTCCATATAATAGAAATATTATATAAACCACACTTAACCTTACCTTTCTGCCAATCCACAAACCTTTGCATGCATATCGATGCTCTCTTTATCAAGTTTAACCTCCGCCATCGATCTCATTCCTCAATCTGACAGGTATCGCATCACCCAATCAACTTTTGTGCTTGACCGATCTCCATCGTTGATCTGTCCCATCCAATCCAATGGCTATTGCGTCATCCACTCACCAACAAGCATGGACCATCTGTACCGTTGATCAATCTCGCTCGATCTAACGGTTGTCGCGAAATCTCGTGTGGATACTTGCACGATCGTTATCTGACAAAGAGCACGTGAGAAAAGTTGTTTTCTCTTTCCACCGTATGCTGCGTGTCAGCCGCTAAGGCTAATCACGTAGAATTCAGAAAGACCATTTACCACCTTTAGGATGCATGAGAAACTGCTTACCCTTTGCGAAGACCATTCTTCTATTTTTCACTTGGTCTTAATCTCTGTCATTCATCTTATGACTTTATTCTGCATGACTTAATCCTACTTGTCTATCTCCGTCACTCTCATTCGCTGATCTGATTGATCCAACGATTACGCTTCGCTGCTACGTTCTTATGTTTCTTACTATGTAAAAGCCCATTTGGCTTTTTGCCTATGTATTTTCTCCTGCCTTACGGTCTTCACTTGTTCTGATCTCGATCTTCGCTCCGTTATTTCAATCCTTCGCACCTTCACTGTAATATTGAAGGATCTCTCCAAACTGTCTGTGTGTAACCACGTAACACACTTCTCTGTTACTCCCTCTCTGATTCTGCACACCTGCAACCTAAGTTATGCAGATTTACTCTAGTTCACACAATTATAATTCAATTACTCAATACACCCACATAAAATCAGAAATTGAGCTATCTATATTAATAAACAAACATTTACATAGGAGTTTCTTCCTTGGCCTGATTTTCAATATCGGTGGCCTTTCCTCTCCTACCCGTAGGCTTACAATCTGACTAATTGACTGACTACTCTACCCTACTCTCTACTACTATCTAGTGACTCTCTATGCCTTTAGGCTTACATTTATACAAAAAGGTTCTGTTGAACTTATTCTGGTTTAGATCCTTAATCTACTGAACTAAATCCTGAATATCTTCTAAGTCCACTTTTAACTCCAGTTAATACCTAAGAATCCTCTCTAGTTCCTCGAATCATGAAACCAATTTCTAGTCTAAGACTTACGATTGATTTCTATCTCTCTCAATCCCCACTAATCACTCATGTTCTCCTTCATTCGAGAGCATTTACAAATATCCTCAAAATATCTAATTAATTCCTATGAATCCAACTTCCTTGAAACACAAGACCCCCTAAGTTAACTAGAATATAATGAAATTGCTTTGCTGAATTCTCCTGCATCATAATGTTATCACATAGGTAGGGGAGACTATGAAGGCCTTCAAAGTGGAACCACATGCTTATATAGATATTAAACATGGTGATTTCAGTGGGCCAAAAAATATGAAGTGCATGGAAAACAACTCCATACGAAAAAATATACACCAAACTTCGAGATATACGATCAATCAACAAAAGTGGAGATGGGTTATTGCAAGTTGAGTCAATGTTGATATGAGTTATTGCAAGTTGATTCAATGTTGATATGTTATTTATTAATATCTTTACATTTTTATGTCGATACGTGTTTCTTTTCGAGCTTGGGGCAGGTAGAGATTCTTCACCCCAAATAATCACATCCCTTCATTTTCTTCTGCCTTGTTCCCATAAAAAAATTGTGACACGTGGAAGCTTCACGTGCATGTGCTTCACATTGAATTTCTAGGGATTTTGTTCATTCCTCTTTTCCTCGATCAACCTAGGAATAATTCCTACGACGTCTTGCTGGGATTTTCTTGATTTTTAATTTATTATTTTTTGTTCAGAAATCCTGATGATTCATTGTCTCCCAATCATGATGTGAAATCCAAGAGTCGATGCTCATCCCTGAATGGTAAAATTATAGACTAGCGATCGGATTGCAGAAATGTCAGATTCCTTGAAGAACTCATATTCAAATTTGTGCAAAGAACTTTGTGGGAAATTAATTATTGATGGGAGAATGCATTTGCAGGGTGAATCGGATTTGAATGACACCAGTGTGAGGGAAAGAGAGGATTTTGGTAAGAGACTTTAGCAACAAAAAATAATTGTAAGTTTACTAAGAAGTTGAGATAGAAGCAAATGAGTCATGTCAAAGTATTTGTGTATTCAATGATGAGCAAATGATTCTATAATCAAGTTCAAATTCTCACTAACTATAAGCTTGTGGACTTCAAGAAAAAAAATGTTGTTTTTCATGCCAATTATATTCTTGAAACTAGAAGATTCCTTCTTGGTGGTGGCATACCCTGATCTCTCAGAGTTTACTGGTATGAATAATTGAATTTCCTGTGGAAAAACAAATAACTATATAATATATATAAGAAGTTGTATATCATGACACCTAATAGTTTATACTAGTTTTTTCATAATATATTGTTAGGTTTATTTATTTATTTTTTCTTCTATATATTGAAAGTTGTAATTATTTTTCATGCCAATTATATTCTTGAAACTAGAAGATTCCTTCTTGGTGGTGGCATAGCCTGATCTCTCAGAGTTTACTGGTATGAATAGTTGAATTTCCTGTGGAAAAAATAAATACCTATATAATATATAAGAAGTTGTATATCACGACACCTAATAGTTTATACTAGTTTTTTATAATAAGTTGTTAGGTTTTTTTTTTTTTTTTCTTTTATATATTGAAAGTTGTAAAATTATTAGAGCACAAATACAGATCTAGCTAAAGAATAATTGCACAAACTTGCAAGAAATTAAAAAATAAATTTGGAATCAAGAATGAATTTGATTACTCAATATTGGTTTGAGAATCAATACATAAATAAACTAAGTTAAGTTTAGTTGTACATGCAATAACTATGGATAATTATATCTAAATGAAGCTAAGTGTGCTTTATGTTTTGTTAATGTGCACATGCACCACATGCAGCCAGTAGAGTTAACTATATAAAGCCAAGTGCACACCACATGTAAGCACTCGAGTTAACTAACTAAATCTAAGTGCACACCACATGTAAGCACTCACGTTAACTAAATAAATAAAGTGCACACCACATGTAAGCACTTGAGTTGAAATGAAGCTAATTAAGGTTAATTAGGTGCATGTACACCAACACCCCCCCTTAAGCATAACTTAGGTGAGTGTGATACAAAATGACTTAGTCCCAACAATAAGGCCATTTTAGGTACCCATATACAATGCATGAAAAGAGGAAAGAGGGAAAACCCAGTGGGAAGAAAGCCTCCCCTCAAAATATAATGCAAAAAGTAGAGAAAATACAACTGCTAAGCAGTCATGTCCTCCATCCCGATATGATCTCATAGAAATCAAAACTTCTTCTCAGTGAAAGTCTTGGTGAAGATATCAGAATTCTGCTTGGAACTCGGATAGTATTGAAGATCGATGATCCCATCATGAATTAGTTCTCTAGTGAAGTGCATGTGGATCTCGATATGTTTGGTCTGATGCCACTGCACTAGATCTCTGCAAAACTTTAGCGTACTTTGATTATCACACCAGATGACAGTTGGACGATGGAAATTGATACGAAGCTCAGATAGGAAATGTTGTAGCCAAATGGCCTGAATAGTCGCATTGACTGCACCTCTATACACGGCCTCTGTTGATGATAAAGCAATGGCAAATTACTTCTTTCTTGACCAATAGATTGGGTCAGATCCCAAACGAAGTACATAACTAGAGGTGGACTTGTGATCAATGTTATCTCCATCCCAATCTAAATCTGTGAATCCAATGAGATCCAAAGAACAACTTGCTACATAATGAATCCCATAGGTGATTTTCCCCTGTACATATTGAAGGATTCGCTTTGCAGCTTTCCAATGCAACTCATGTGTCTCCTACATGTATCTTGAAACTGCTCATATGACATATCAGAGATCAGAATGAGAGTGAGTGAGATAAATAATACTTCCTACAAGATGATACTATAATGTGCAACCAACCAATGGTGTGTCTTTTCCATTCTCAAGCTTTATCCCTAATAAGAAAGGTGTGGTTGTTGGCTTGAAATTACTGATGTGAAATCATGCCAAAAGATCTCTAGCATACTTTGGTTGAGAAATGGTAATCCCAGAACCACTTTGATTGATATCTAGTCCAAGGAATAAATTTATCAATCCCATGTTTGTTATAGAAAATCGCTTATGCAATGTAGTTTTGATCTCAACAATAGCAGAAGTTGAGCTACCTGTTATCAAAATATCATCTACATAGAGTACTATGATCAAGAAGGATTCAATTTTCTTCAAAAAATAGACATTGGAATCATATTTTCAGCGTACAAAATTTTGAGATAACAAATATGAATCCGTCTTTGCATACCATGCTCTAGGTGCCTGCTTGAGGCCATAGAGAGACTTCTTCAATTTGCATACCAGAGATGAGTTTTTTGCGTATCTCTATGACTTCTCCATGTAGATTTCCTCCTTGAGATCACCATGAAGGAATTCTTCACATCCATATGACACACCTCCCATCTTCTTGCTTCTATAATGGAGAGAGCTAGCCGAATGGAATCCATTTTTGCCACTGGAGCAAAAGTTTCATCATAGTCAACATCATGTAACCGCTGAAAACCTTTCGCCACCAACCATGCCTTATATCTACTAACTTGGCCATTTTCTACTTTATTGGTCTAGTAAACCCACTTTCTCCTCACAAGTTTATAATTGGAAGGTAGCGAAACCAAATCCCAAGTCTAGTTCTCAATGAGAGAGTTTTATTCCTCATCCATAGTTTCTTCCCATTCAGGATGCCCAATTTCTTCTGCATAAGTCTATGGATCAGATGCATACATCATATAAGCATTCATGGGCATGCATCCCTCCATAGATAATATTACTTGTGGATGTTCGTCAAACTGAGTTATAGTGGTAGGATCATCCAGGAGATCACCCATGCTATGCCATTTTTGTGTTGAAAGTGGTTGAGAATCTTCTGCACTACATGAGGAAGTATGATCTTAATGTTCAAAAACTGGTGGTCCAAAAGGTGTCACAGGAAAAGGCTCATCTAGATTATAATTACGATCTAATGTATCATCTACATGCTCATCAATTAATGTTGAGGGAAACTTTGTAACAGGTTCATCTGTTGGTGCATGCAAAGCATATTCTTCAAACTTTACACTCATTTCGATAAATAACACTTCAGTGTTGATATCAAGCAATCTATACCCTTTAACTTCATCAGAATATCCAAAAAACATGCATTCCTTACTCTAAGGCTCCAAATCCTTTCTCTTCTATTGTAGGAATGCAGGCCCATAGTGAAGATTTGAAAATGTGAAAATGACTGACTTTAGGTTGCATGATAGTCCAAGCCTGAAAATATGTTTTTCCAGTAATACATTTATGAGGAGATCTATTCTGGATGTATGAGGCACAAGTGATAGGTTTAGCCACAATTTGATGTAAGAGATATTTCATGCAAGATGCAATTGACCATCTTTTCCAAAGATCTATTCTTCCTTTTGGCCACCCCATTTTACTGCGAAGTGAAAGGAACTGTATGATGAAACTTTATGCCTGATTCATTACAACTATTATTGATATATTTTTTGACATATTTCTTCCCGTTATCTATGCAGAGTAGCTTGATGCATTTTCCATACTGATTTTCTACTTCTTAGAAAATCTTTAGATGTTGAAAAACTTCAGACTTTACTTTCAAGAAGTAAACCCAAGTGAATCTTGTGTAATCATCTATAAATGACAACACATATCTTGCTCTACTCATTGAAAGTACTGGAAATGGACCCATGAGATCACTACTTACAAGCTCCAAAGGTGAAGAGGCTCTCCATGCATGCCCCTTCTTGAACTTGTCTTGTGGATGATTTCCAAGAGCACATCCATTACAAACACCATTTGAAGATTCAATGGCCGACAATCCGTTAACCATCCCTTTATTTCTAATTTGCTGTATATATATGAAATTCAAGTGCCCAAATATCTCATGCCAAATCCTACTTTCTTCATTTCTATGCGTAAGTAGTAAAATAGAATTTGATTGAGGAACAAAATTAGAAAATGTATACAAACGAGATTGATCATTTACCTTTGTAGATGCAATCTTCAAGTTGGTTTTCATATCATAAATGATCACGAAATCAGGGGTAAAGTCCACTTTCCTTCTGGTGCCTATGTGTGTCCTCTAATTCACTAAAAGAAGATTCACAGAAAGCCTTGGAATATGTAAGAAATTCTCAAAACTTCCATCTTCAAATTGCACTATTCCTTGTCCAGTTGCTTCAAGTGCAGAATTATGCCCCATGAGAATAGGAGGTCCCGAGTATGCATGTAGAGAAGAAAAGGATTCCTTTGAAGAATCCATATGCTGTCAAGCTCCCGAATCGATGATCCATTCTTGCAGTGTAGAATGAAGGGAAATCAAAGCATGATCATTGCCCCTTGTTTCTGATGGTTTTTCGTATGATCCTCCCCTTCTTGGATTTGGATCTCTTGCGTTTCCTTTGCCTTTGGATTTTTGATTTAGATTCGAGTTGGACATTCCTTTCTCATGCATGGTAAGTGCATGTTCATTTGGAGATTTTAATGAACTCATGTTGATGAGATTATCCTGCTCATGAATGAGAGACTCAATAAATTCATCAAGTTTGGGCATTTTCGATTTATCTCCAGTTGCAAGTCTCACAGTATGAAATGTAGAAATGAAAACAACATATTTAGGGCCTAATTTAGACAAAATAGAAAGGATCAATTGACCTTCCTGTTTGGATTTATTGATCCCCCAATCATGTAATTGTAGAAGAAATGATTTGAATTTTGTAAAGAAATCTTGAATGTTCCCAAATTTGTTGGGATCTAAGGAATTCAACTCGTTTTTGAGAATATGAGCTTGCATCTCATTCTGATTTCCAAATAAATTCTCCAAGATTGTCCATACCTCATTCAGAGTGCTCCATGTGTCCACATGGGAACGTAATGTTGGATATACGGACAACAATAGAAGACCAAATCCTCTTCCATCTTATTGAATCATTTTTATTTTTCAATGGCAGAATTTTGTTTTAGCTTCTGTATTCATAACTATCTGATACAAGCCTTTTCCTCTAAGGTGAAGCAAAATCTTTGACCTCCATTGGAAGTAGTTATACGGAGTAAGAATAGCAGAAGATGAGAACTCATATCTACTCATGCCTTTCCTTATGGTCGACTTCTCTCTCCCTCTCCGCTAGCATATCTACTCAATGTCCTTGTACAACTCTGGTTACCTTAAGTATTTTTTCTACACCTTTATCTCTACTGCGTTTTGTAGAACTCGGGTTGCAGTAATACTTGCTACTTTTGTATAGATTTCTAATAAATACATGGGCATTAACGCACTTGCATTTCACCGACCTTTTTCATTTCTTAATGTGATTTTCAAAACAATAACATATTTCAAGTATATGCATATGAATACGCTCTAATATGGAGAATATACATAGCTACTACTTTTAATACTGGTTAAATACAGAGGTAGGTTTCCTTATATCCAAAATAAACTTGCATAATGATATGACTTCTAATTTTGATAATAGTCATTTAAACATCCTACCATTCCATATTTAAAATCATGACAGTTGTTGTATTGACCATATACTCAATCAGATATCCTTATTGCACCTAAATTGGATGTTTGATGACTTCTGTACGAGTCAAAATTTTTGTACATGAAACAATAGCACACACATTGAATGTTGTTCAATATTCAAAATAAAGACTCAATTAAAATAATAATAGAGCTAATTTTGAAGAATCACGTATCCATATCGCACCTACATTGGATATTCGATGACTTGTGTGTTACTCGAAATTTCCATGCATGAAATAGTAGCACGCCCGTTTATTGATACTATCCTTTACAATAGTTTTCCATTCAATTTTTCATACAAAATAAAAACAAAACCTAACCGTCCAACTCATCCTTCACTTACTTTCCACTTTCTTGAAACCCTTGCACTATTTTTTCATAACTTTCTTTTCTTACAAATTTAAAAAAAAAAATATAACACAACCTTCTCTCCCAAATGAGAAAATGATTAGTTTTTCTATATACTTGCTTTCTTTATCTTACATATTTCATATTTGTTTGCATAGATACATGTTTGTTATCCATTTACATTAGCTTATTGTTATTCATGTTATATATATTTCAAATTGGAAAAAATATAAGTGTCTTTGCCTTTATCATGTCAATAAATAATTTTCTATATATAGAAATTTTCCCTTAACATGCATGGTTTACTCATCTTGTTCCAAATTCATTTATATCTCTTTTTTTGACAATAGATTTCCTTGCTTGATTAGCTACGCAATCCACTATGAATAGTGATGAAAATAAGGCATGCCAATAAAGCCACTACAAACTTAATAAGGAAAAGTAATCACATGGCATTGTTTGTTTTGCAATAGTCACTCATACAATATACCTTCTCAAACCAACCCTAGTCATATTTCCCTACCTACCCAAAATTCAAATCCGTCTTCGTCCTCTTCCATCCACTCCTGTGTCATTCTCCCCTCCATTCCCACCTTCCATTAAAACTCCTTCCGGCCTTACACTTTCTTTTCCTCCCACCTTCCCTATTCAACAATACCCCCATGTCGCTTCCGCTTTAAATCCCCATAATTGCCACGACAAGCCTCTCCAACATGCATACCGTTGTTTTCATGAAAGGATTGATGCACTTAGCCCCTTCAATTTGTCTCCATTTCTAACGAACCTTACCCATTCATGAAAACGAAATTCGGTAATGATGTCATCACTTGTTGTTTGTGTGCCTCAAAATGATATATCCATCACTTCTTCTTATAAAAAAACATGGATCTAGGAAAACAACTGCACGTCCTATTTTTCATAACTCAAGTTGAGGAGATACTAATTGCATACATCAACTCAATTCTTCAAATGGCCCAAGCACATGGAGGCCAATGCAAGTACTCTAACCATACCATTATCTTCCCTCAAGATATAACTAATAGCGTCACCTCCCTTCTCTACATGCTCTTATAGATAGATATCCTTGTTGTTAAAAAATGTAGCTTTGACCACACAATCTATGAATTCTTTGTCAAAAGATCAAGAGTTCTAGATACTTTGTAGTGCGAACTAGTAAATGATCCATACTACAAGGATGTCCATCTTAACCCATATGCACTATTTGCTTTTCCTATTCTCCATATAGATGTATCCCCATTGTACGTCATCCTACTACCACTTCCCCGAAACCCCAACAATTCCGTCTTGATATTTTTGATCTAGTCCTTCTCCACCCCTACCCATATGACCTTCAAACATCTTCTTTTATGTCAATAGTTCCAAATACACATACTAAATTTGATGGAATATTTCCTATGTGGAATCTTCTAATTCCACACCCACCCATTCCCCTTTGTTAACCTCTTGCCAGTCAATGAATACAACATTGAGGGCCTCTTCTCCATGGTGTTCCCCACACTCTTTCCTGTAGGTCCTGCCATGACAAACCAATGAAGAGGAATTTGATAGGGGGGTTATCAAGCTATTAATTCTCATAAGTGTCTGATTTTGAAAAAATTTCAAAATAAATCCTCAGTAGTCGACAATAATGGATTAAGTTTTAGAAAAAATGAAGTCACCATCTCATCATGACTTGTTGAACAATGGATTCCTACATTATATGTTTTCCTTACAAAAGGTGGTAAATTTTCATTTCTAGATATGCGTACAACCATGCACTTTCCTATAATCTTGGTATGCCAAAATAGTAGCAAAAATCTAGTACAATAGCACGGATGTGATCCATTGAAAGTATGATAATTACAAAATTAGTTATGGGAAATGACCAGCCTTATGTATAATCCTATCTCACAAAGTTGGCCTTGGTGTTGACATTGGATATGGTCTTATAGTTTTTAGTTCTTGTAGCTTTAGAAACATTGTACTATCAAACCCTATGGTATCAAAGAGAAGAGTTGTTGGATAACTTTTTAGAATTATAGAATTAAGTTAGAGAAAATATTTGCATGGAGTCTTAATATGTTATGTTTCCTCCCTCCAAAGGTGGTAGTTTAATAATTAGCATATAGTGAATAATAATTATGTTGTCAGCCATAATGGACTATTTAATCATTGTGACCTATCATGCTCTTTCACTAATTAGTTTTTGATATCATAGAAATTAGTAGGAGATCTCACCTCCAATTATGGATGGTTATTGTTGGTACCTCACTTTGTAGTAGACACATGTTGTCAACAACTCAACATTCGAAATATCAGGGTATTTAACCTTTGTTTCCACTTGTTTCTTTTTCTTTGTTTTACTTTGGCAATAGAGACATGATGATACTTATATGGAAGCATATGAGAACTAAGAGATTTAGTAATTCATACTTGCAAATAAGAATCATTTAGCTATTAAAGACACTTTGGAGTTGGATTCGTACAAGGCCAAATTGCTGATGTGGTACTTTTCTAGGTGCGGAGGATCATGTAGAAATACAGGGGATGTTATAGAAGAATTGATTTTCAAATTTTTATTTCCATTGGGTGTGAATGACACCACAAATATCTCATGTTTAAAATTTGGAGGCCTAGCTCTAAAATTTTCTATGAATTGTAGCATTTTCTCAATCTTGTAGCTTTCCTATAGAAGCACACAAATTTTGTGGATTTTCCTATAGGTGAGCATTCAAGTGGAGAATTTTTTCGTTGAATCAATAGGCTTTCATGGAAATTGGATGATGATGACTATGGAATGAAAACGGGAATGAACATTGTTGATGTCGTGATAAAATGGTTGAGATAATATGCGAAATGAAAATTGGAATGGTTTGTTGGTATGCAAGATTTGTAAGTAAATGTTTTGATAGCCTTGCAATCTATCTTTCTCTCGTACTTTTCTTTAAACTTTTGAGATTGGTTCTAATGTGATTTATGCTCCTTTTTTGTAAGTATATCATGGGTATTCACATTCAACAAACTTTTGAGATTTGTTATAACGTAGTTTATGCTCCCTCTTAGGAATTATATCATGGGTATTCACATTCAACAAAAACAAAATAATAAGAAGATCAAACACATAAATTTAAATAGAAATCTCCTTTGTTTTTCCTCCTCTTCTTCTTCCTTTTTTCTCTTTTCCTTTCTCTCTCTCCCCCTTTTATTGAAATGTTTCCATTCTTGTTTTCTCCTTTGCTCTACTCTACCAAGCCTATAAAGGTTTTCCTACCAAAACATTTATTTTTATTTGTGAACTTTAATCTTCTTTAAAAGATGTTTTCAGCTAAAAATGGTTCAAATGAGGTTTTCACCAAAAGCTTCTTGTAGATCTTAAGTCTAAAGGTATTTACCAAGAGAGGAGTTTGCTCGTTATCAATTTTTCTAATTATGACAGAGACATTATCGTAACACTTTTCAACAATGTAGAGCTCCAACCAATTAATCATCAACATCCCTTTGAAGTCCTTAAAATTAGAGTCATAGAGTAAGACCCAATCTTCTTCCCTCAATTCTCTAGGCTTAATGAACTTATTACCACAGATTTTCCTTTAAATTTAGACCATTTTAGCGCGGAAAACAATAACATTCTCTGCTAATTCAATGCATTCGGTTTATAGCTTCTCTCTTCCTAAACATCTGATAGATCCATATCCAATTGTGATTCTATCCTTAAAGCTGCAAATTCGAAGGCAACGGATAATAAAACTTTTTTACCCCAGGCTAACCCATAAAAAATGTTGTTGCCTTTCATGTCGTGTTGTAAGCTTATGCTATTTCTATGAACGTATAAGTAAAACGAATTCGTGAGTCATGTTGCGGAACCGGAACAGGAGGCTATGGACACTTCAAAGTGGAGCCCTATGCTTATCTTGAAATTGGAGATCGGGATTTGAGTCGACCAAAAGATATGGAGTGCCGTGAGAACAGCTCCAAACTCCATACTAAAAATAAAAAGCCAACGTTGAGTACATACGATCAATCCACGATGTGGAGATGAGGCGCTTGCAGGTCGAGCCAATGTTGATTTGTCCTTTACTAAAACGCGGCAAATCAAAGATCCTGTTTTAATAGAATTTCCTTCCATTCAAAATTATATGGAAAGTAGGAGACGTCCACTCAGATAGCATGGGAAGACTATATCGATTTCTCATTGATTGCGACTCCGATCTCCGATCGCAAGTCAAGTCAAGAGGTATGGATATCATTGAGTTTTCAAAACCATCTGAAACGTAGAAAGATGGTGCGTTCAAACGTCAAAAATATCCGTTCACCGGTAAAACAAGTGAAGTCAATATTGATTTGTCAAATGGGATTGGCTATTTGTCAAATGGGATTCTCATTGGTTATTGTAATTTATAAAGTCTTTTTAAATTTGTTCGGAAAAAATCTATTTTAAAAAAAATTGTATTTTTTTGGTTATTAGACTTTGTTTACTTAAATTGTTTTTAATGATGCTAAATTTATTTTCATATTACAAATATCTTATCATTTAAATATTTTTTTACTTAAATGATGCCTCATATATTAACTGCATATACCCCATATATTAACTGTACATACATTTAGCATTGCAAAATTTATTTTTATATGATAATGATGACTAACATCCACTGAGACCAAATTTCGGTCTATCAAACCTTGAAAAACAAATATGAATAAGTCATCACACTCACATCACTTTGAAGCAGCTCCTCATTCTGAAAAACAGTGAATGGAAGTCCACATGCATTGGTTTCCACAAAACGTGTGGTATTGAAGTAGTATGGATTAATAATGTCCACTTATACTGTACAATTACGCCTTAATAATATGCATTTGACTTTTCATTTGGCTCTGTCGATTGATTGCATTTTTTGTTTTCATTTTTCTTGAGGTGATTTGGTCTTTGCATTTAGATTTGGTAAATTTAACCATTTAAATTTACAATCTTTTCATTTTTCTATTCCTAATTAAACCTAAACTAAAATTTATGTATTTAAAAAATAAAAAAATCAAATTAACAAAAATCATCGGCATCAAAATTTCTGATATGGGGTGAAGATGGTTTCAGACATCAGAATATCCATCACAGAAGTCAAAATCAATATTAATCTCTCATAATACACTCAGATGCTGACAACAAAAGTCCCATTACTTCCTTGGCAAATTATTGCAACTTGCAACGAAATTTAATTAACATGATTTTGATAAGGTTAACTCCGTACCTGCGTTTTTTGTTTAATAGTTTTGAAGTTTTAGAAGGCTAACCATGATATGTGATGATTATTATTAAAAGTCTAAATCGTTTAGTGCCCAACTATCTCATTTCTTTGGTATAGCAATATATTTCCAGCCAACCCAGGCAAATGGTTTACCTTCTTTATAGCCATTCCAAAGGAATTTAGAGCATATCTTTTGTATCTGGGGTAATATTCCTTTAGGAATCTAAGTGAGAGACATCTAATAAACAGGAGTAGTCTCAATTTATTTCAACTTAAACTGGAAAAGAATCTATTAATTTTTTAATTTTTAATTTTTTAAATTTTACAAATTTTAATTATATTGTTCAAATATAGTTGTTTACTTGAAATTATAAAGAATCTATTAACTTTTTTAACTTTATTTTTATTTTACAAGTTTAATATATTAATTGTTCAAATATAGCAGTGACTTAAAATTATCGTCTCTACATTGCTCTCTATTTAAGCCATTGTCATCGTGTCCTCCTTCTCCATCTCGTCCTGAGTCAATTTTTTTTACTTGATTAATTGTTTGCTACATGTGGAGCTCGAGCAGAGTGTTGAGGGCCTGCATGGAGGCTGCGTGGAGAGATCGGCAACAACATGGAGCGTGATCAATTTTGAAAAAAAGGGGTGTGTTAAAATTGCATGGATCTGTTTTTTTAAAGAAAAAAAACAACATGTTTGTTGTTGCGTAAAACAACCACATCCCTTGGCGTGCTTTGTGCTGAAGTTTCCCGAGAAAGATTCATTCTATAAGCTATCGTGTTGAATGTTGCACTGTGTGGATCGACCTGTAACTAGGAATTGCTTGCTGCGTGGAGAAAGTTCGGAACACATGTGTAACAATTGGTGTGGATATTGAGGCATTGCAGATTGTGGAGATCTGAAAATCAATTGGGATCTGAAACTCAATTAGAGCCAAGGGCACTAAGACCTGCGTGGCACAAAAGCCACAGTCTACAAGGTTCTACAGTTGAAGAGCTGCCAAAGGGAGAAGTTCCCCCCTGCGTGGTAACGGGGTTTTTGGAGCTCGTTAGAGGACTGTGTGGAGTCGAAAAGGAATCTCGAATCGAGATAAGCTGGACTTTAACAACATGTCTATATTTTTAGATATTTTTGATTCTGATGATGATGATTTTCTCATGTGGGTATTTGGAAGCATTAACATGGGTAGTATGTTCGAGTCAGAAGAAATTTCAGAAAAACAATGTGGTTCTGTTGATGACCATGAGAATCAAGAGGCACAATGTTGTACAAGATCTTGAAACATGAGTTGATCTTCAGGAAGGGTTTAAAGAGGAACAAAGTGTTGAAGATCAATGGGACGAGCCACATGAATTTGAATGCAACAACGTGGAAGAAGAAGACAGAGCTGGAGAGAATTTAAATTATGATGATCTCATTAATATTTCTATGTGTGCAGATGTTACATCAATGAATGATGAAGACATCATAGCTTATTTTTAGATGGTTGACACCGGAAATAGTGAGAGGGAAAATTCTCCTATCCAGCCTATCACAATCTTGAGAAGGGCGAGAATAAGAATTCAAGCTTTCCATCACTTGGGAAGAAATGAGGTGAAGAGATATCACTACCTCATGGTGAGGAAGCAAAGATGAAGCCTCGACTCAAGATGAACAAGTATGGGCTCTGCTGCAAGAAGACTAAAATAAAATCTTTGTTACCAAGTGTTTTCATGTTTTAATTGTAAGCCTCGCTAAGACTAGACCAGCATGCATATGTTAATTTTTTAGTACCATTTCTCCATTAAGGGGGAGCATTAGAATTAATGGAGAAAGTTACAGTTAGTTGTTTTAAGGATAGGATTGAGACTCTAAGATTAGGTATCAAATCCTACTATCTAGGGAGTGGTTGAAACCACCCTGTTAGTGTGAAAGCATATACGTACTAGTTTGTTCTCTTGATTGAATACAGTGTGTGTATGAGTGCTTGTACACTCTCTAGGTATCTCACCTAGAGAGCCACTTAATTAATAGAACATCATTTTTTATCGAGTTATGCATAGGGCAGCAAGGATTTGATTCTAAATATGATTTACTATCGGGCAAGTGAGGAATAGGTGGTCATTTGTTTCCTCTGCCTGCACACAGAGCACGCACCAGGTAGGGCCGAAGAAATATCGATGCATTAAGTTATGCCTTGTAGGTGTCTTCTTTGAAATGGCATTCCACATAAACAAATTCGTTTGTGGAGGCGCTTTGAGCTTCCATAGCTTCCCCCACCAATCCATAAGCACATGCAGTCTGTGTGCAATGTGAATAAAAGGATAGCTAACCTTCGGAGATTATGTGCCATATTCAGCGGGGTTCCATATGAGTTCATCTGCCCAATCTTTTATACAGCCATGAGATTCATTTAGTTTTGCGATATAACCTTCCCAATCTTACTGCCAATGTACAAGAATACCCAAGTGCTTTGCTGATAACCATGCTTGTGTAAAAATATAGCTATTCCCCGGATCATCAACATGAGAAATCACATTATATTCTTATTTTTGAGAAATTGTGTGAGGTCAGGAGGTAATCGAAACACGTTCCCACAACCCGATCATGGGTCTAAGCCAATGCGAATAGATGATCCATCATTGGTTCTCCATGCTAGCCCATTTCTGATAGTAGGCATAGTGTGTAGGATCGCTCACTAGACCATAGATATCGCAGATCGCTGCAAGGTGGGAAAACGTATCCAGTCCATGAGCTGTTGAGGCCAGATATATTTGTAATAGATAACTTCTGTCCAGAGACTGTGAGAGGTGAGGATAAACCAACCCATCTTTGTAGCAAGTGCATGTGCAAAGGAGCATAAATCCTTTAGTCCCCAACCACCCCATTTCTTTGCTATAGCAATATGTTTCCATCCCACCCAGGGAAATGGTTTACATCCTATCTATGATAATGGATGTTTCCTCCATCTCTACATATCTTGTGACCTGCAAATGTTTCTGATTATAATTATGGTTAGACTCACAAAATATGCACTTGAAAATCATAAATTATGTTGATGTTTCTTTTCTAGATTGATCAATAATTAAATTCATTGCCCATTGAACGACATTGAGTTCACATTTGGGTACATTTTCATTTATGGGTGATCTTCCAGTTAGGAGGTCTAAAAAAACCACACCGAAACTATATACTTCACTTTTCTCTGTCAACCTAAGAGTGCAAACGTACCTGCACTGTAGATTGTCTTGAAAATGTTAAGTTATTCAAGTACACTAGAAAAAATGAAACAAACTTTACTCTTAATAATTAGTGTAATTCCACATTGAGAGTAATAAGAAATGTTATATATGTTGTTTACAATAGATCAAGGTATTGTAGTGTTTCTTTCACTATAGTGCAGGTAACATGAGAAGCCTCCCCACAAGTTATAAACCTTGAAAGACATAAGTCGGTGAATTTTCCATTCATATTGTTGTCTAAAATGATGTTGGTTTTCATGATATCTCTATGAATTATCTTTGGGGTGCAACCCATATGAAGGTATTCCAATCCTTCGAACACAAATTGCTGATTAGATGAGAAATAAGGTAATCAATAGATACAAAAATATATTTTCATTAAATACTTTACGAAAAGTGTTACCCTGTGTTACATTTAAAACTATTTTGAGCCTGGCTTCCTAGTTTAGTTTAGAAGTAGGATCTAGAAAATTAAAAACCAAAAGAGTTTCCATTACTTGGTAATTTTAGCATGTTATATGCACGCTTCATTCAAACATGCCTCTATGAAATATATTTACAATAAAGGCGGTCTCATAGGGACCCTCCATGCACGTGCTGATAGACAAGCATAAGCTCTCTTGATTCAATAAAGTAACCAAGAAAAGTCACCAAGTTCTTATGATGGACTATAGAACGAAGATTAAACTATTCAAGAAGTGAATTCACTGGTATGAAATTTTAATTCCAGTAATTTTAATTATTACTTATGAGTGTAGCCAAAACATTATTAGATTAGGGCAGTCTAAGAGATCAGCTAGAGAGCAGTTGGGTAATTGTGTTCAGTGACCTAAAGGAGTAGGTCCATTTATAGAGGTAGAAATGTGTTACTACAGAGAGAGAGCCAAAGGATGGGGAAAATGTGTTCAAGGTATGACCAAGAAGAGTTATGAGGGAATGATACATCAACTAGATGGTCAATGCATCTTTTTCATAGTAGATTGGTTGTTAAAGGACTGAAACAAAACCCTAGTTGTATATTCTTGTATCAGTGGATTTATGAGGGCCATTATCCCTGGTACGAGTTCCCTAGATAGTTGTATTACAGTTTTTTAATATAAGGAATTTGGGTTATTGAAAATTATAAAAAATTGTCGATATTGTGCACGTGTTGATTTACTATCTTTTATATTCCGTTGTGCAAAGTAGTTTGTTATGGTATTTGGATTCGTATGCTAAAGATTCTAAGACCATAACCTAGATTCCAGTACCATGGAAAAACAACATAAACATGCGGTCAAAAATACAACTCATTTGTTCCCATATAGGATCATGTTGAATGCAGTTACAAGTGTAATAACTTTTGTCACAAAGAATGTGATTGTAGAAGCATCTTAATAAGGCCTCCCAAGCAAAAAAAGCAAGAAGAATGCACAAAGGTTTGGAAAATAAAGCAATAAAAATGAGAAGAATGTGGATTTGTCCTATATGCTCTAAACCAAGGAAGTCAGTGGTATATTTATAATGGGTATTTAAAACATATGACAAGAGATAAGAGAAAAATTCTCTCTCTAAAGGAAGACTAAGGAGGATGCGTCACTTTTGGAAATAATGCACTAGAAAAAATAATGTGAAAATGAACAGCTAGCCTTAAGAATGGAAATGTTAAAGTTGAAAATGTTCTATATGTTGATGGTTTTAAAAATAATATTTTATGTTAGTAAAATGCATGATCGATAATATGGTCTCACATTTCATTCTAAAGGATGTTAATTAAGGAATGTTTGATCATGTAGATTGGTGGAAAATGTAGTTATGACTTGAAGCAATGTATATGTCTTTTATGAGGTTAAAGAAAAAAGTTGTATAAGGAAAGTGGAGGAAAGTTGGTTATGGCATAGAAGGATAGATCATATTAATTTTGACCATCTCGTAAAACTTAACTAAAAAAGGAAATATAAGAACATCCAAATATTTGAAAGCCAGGTGATACTATTTGTAAGTTTTGTCAACATGGGAAGTTGACTAGAGTCCACTTCAAGACAAAAGAGAACTCATCAACAAGGAAATTGGAATGTTTTCATATATATCTCTTTCGGCCTACAAGAACACAAACATTAATGGGTGAGAGATACTTTATTCTTCTAATTGATGACTATACACTATTGACATGGATTTCTCTCCTTAAAGATAAATATAAAGCATTTGACATGTTGAAAATATTCAAATCCTGGGTTGACAATGAACTTGATCTAAAGATGAAGTGCTTGAGATTTGACAGAGGAAGAGAATTCTCTTCTGGTGAATTCAACGAATTTTGTGAGAAACATAAAACTAGAAGATATTTAGCAAATACTTCTAAGTATAATGGTGTTGTTGAAAGAGAGCATAATTATGTAAGAAATGGAAAGATTTATGGTTAATGAAGAAAAAAGTGTAAACACCTTTTGGGGAGAAGTAGTTCGTATAGCAGTTGAAATCCTAAATAGATCTCAAATGAGAGTAAATAGAAATAAGATTCCTTTTGAATTATGGAAATGTAGATCTACTTTAGTCAAGCATTTCAAATTATTTGGAAGAAAATGTTACATTAAGATAAATGAAGATAAATTAGGGAAGTTTGATTCTATAGCAAATGAAGGAATATTTCTTAGTTAATCATATAGAAGCAAGGGATACAAATGTTACAATAAAAGACTACACAAGATAATTGAAAGCATTCTTGTATGAATAAATGAAATATTGGAGCAAAAAAGAAAATCCACTAGTAAATGAAGATTAAAATGATATGATCAAAAGAGAGCATTAAAAGGAATAATAAAAATAAGAATCAAAAGAACAAGAGGATGAGAAGGTAGAACTTCAACGTGTAAAGACTCCATCTAGATATGTTCAAAAACATCGTCATGAAAATCAAATATTCATAAATAAAGATTTAGAGGTTCAAATTAGAAGGAGATTAAAAAACACATCAAATCATGCAAACTTTTCCTTATCTAAAATAGAACCCAATAATTTTGGAGAAGCCAATGAAGAAGAGCTTTGGATCAATGCTATGGAGGAAGAGTTAAATCAGATTAAAAAAAGTGAGACATGGGAATTTGTTCCTAAAGAAAAAGATAAAAATGAAATCATCATCAAGTGGGTCTTCCTGAAGAACTTGAATGTGGATGGACATGTAATGAGGTATAAGGCTAGATTGGATTGCAAAGGGTGTGTACAAGTGGAAGGTGTTGATTTTGAGGGAACATTTTCTCTAATTTCCAAACTTGTATCAATACAAATGTTCTTGGAATTTGCATGTTTTTGAAAGTTCAATGTCTATCAAGTGCATGATAAGTTAACTTTCCTGAATAGATATTTATATGAAAAAGTGTATGTTGGACAACTAGAGGGATTTCAACTAATAGAAAATAAAGACTGTATATGTAGATTGAAGAAATTTCTTTCTTGACTAAAGTGTGCTATCAGGGTCTAGTACTCAAGACTTAATATTTATTGCAAGGATTTAGAGGGTGAGAAATAGATAGCAAAATTTACAGTAACGTATAATGAAAAAAAATCGATCATCACTGTCTATGTGGATGACATCATATTTGGAAGTGATGTCGACACAATGAATCAAAGGTTTGCAATAGAAATGCAAAAATAGTTTAAAGTATCCATGTTGGGAGAATTTTTGTTCTTCCTAGTATTGAAGATTGTTGGGTTAGGTAAACATCTTAAGGAAACATTTAAGAAGTTTGGAATGGAAAATTTTACACCTATTAGCACTCTCGTCATCACAGAATGAAAATTAAGCAAAGATGGTGAATCTATGAATGTAAATCAAACTTTTAATAGGTTAATGATAAGAATATCATTATATTTGAGAGAATCTAGGCCCGCTATCATGGAAATTGTATGATTGGATATAAGGTTTCTACACCAAGAGAGACAAATGTGAAAGTAGTACAAATATTTTTAAGATATTTGAAGGGGACTATGGACTTTGCCTTATGGGACTCAAGAAGTAAATATTTTTCCTTAACGTCATATACATATGTAGACTAGGCATGAAGTGTTGTTGACAAGAAATACAATAATGGAGGAGCATTCTTCGTGGGAAATTATTTGGTATAACAGTTAAACAAGAAAAAAATTCAATCATTTTGCTCATGGCTAAAGGAGAATATATTATATTGATAGCATGCTAATGGGATTTTAAATTCCCTTTTAATTATTTATCCAATAACTAAGGAATTCTTCATTTAATTGTGATTTCGATGTTTGTATGAACTTGCAAACTATTGCGCATTGTATATGCTTGTGATTACACTCTTGATTGTTGATGGGGTTGAAGTATTGTAAATGAAAGTCACAAATAAATATATTAAAGTTCTTTCACAAATCAGAAAGAAAAACAAACCAAACCTACAATCAAAACTAGAGCTGTAGAGTTGATATGGAACACTTTTACCTAGTGGGATTAAGAATCTTATTGTTGTAACCCCCAATATAGGTAGAATTACTAATCTATATTTCTGGAAAGGAAATATCACTCCTCTACCTAGTGGGCTTAGGAATCTTATTGTTTTCACCCCGAACATAGGTAGAACACATCACAAAACTAGAAAGTAATTCACATAGGCATAAAAAAATTGACTTGCTTAAGGTTTATATGATCTTGAATTTTGTAGCAAAAATGTACATGAGATGCAATGCTAGAAAGCTGCAATGTAAAGAAATGAAACTTGTTTAACCTTGAAAAAGAGTGTGTTCTAGTTGTTCGATTAGTGAGTTGCAACAATTTAAAAATGAGAAACATATAGCTAATTGGAATATAAACTGAACTATATAGTTATAGGAAATACATAGCTAAAGAGAGTGCCCCACCTCGTGAGTCCTTATGTGAGACACTATTACTAAAGGAAACATAACACTAATTTATGAGCACATCATTAAAGTAGATGAAATGGAAGTGGGGCATGAGTTTATATTAAGAATTAAGAATATAATACAATCCAGATATATTTGTTATGTTTTCTCTATCTCCATCTCCCTGTCTCATGGCTCGAGTGGAGTTGGGTTTTTATACATATCACTTTCTATCTTAGATTATCAAAAAATCAAAGGAAAATCATGAGAATCTTAATCTTCATATTTTTTTCATAAATATATTCGCATGAAATTTGAAAATCTAATAACCAACACACCATTCAACTAGAAATGAAACATAAACTTATGTTAAAAATTTAAAATGCACCATTCAACTATAAATGAATCATAAACTTACTTTAACAATTCAAAATGTAAATTACAATCAAGATATTGACTTTATCTTCTCTTTATCTCCCTCTTAGAGTAACATAGTAACCGTATAAGTTTTCATTAAACTTTAAAAATATAATCAATAATATAAATAACTAACTAATGTGCAAACTTGTTCCAAATTGTGTTTAAAAGTTTAACGTAATTGAGTAAACTATTAGCAAAACATATCGAAAAAAGATATTAACATCGTGTCATAACCTGACACATACATGGAATTAAGGAATACTAAAGTAAGTATTATTTCCAAGTCCCCCCTTTAATGCTTACATTTACATCATTACAAACATTATTACAAGAATCATAAATTACATATAGTCACATCTATCTAGATGGTGTTCCTAGACACTTATCCCCACTTTGAAGTCTCCTAGACAACGCTCTTTTCACCACCACAATCTGTGAGCTTCCCATTCAACTCATTTAACACATAACCACCTATAACCATATTTGATTAACTTTAATTAATGCTTCTCGATCTCCCCAAGGAAAATATTGATATTGGACCGTATCCAGTTGTCAATTATGTAATTGACCTTTCTACACACATGGATCTCATAGCATAACCTATAATTGACTCTCTTGAAGCCTAGAGCACAACAAGACCCATCAACGTATAACAGATTTACACAATTAAATTGGTGATACTTTCTTGGCACCGAAGAGCTTCGAGAACCACTAATTTAGTTTTATTTCTCTATTCATCAATTGGTTCTACACTTTTAACACTTCACACAAACCAAAATCAGAAACACCATGACTAAAACACCAATTGCCATATTTGTTTTTGATACCCATCTTTTTACCCATGCCTGGAAAAGACTAAAGCCCATAACAGTGAAACTAATCAACCTCTATGCTCTGTTTTCTATTGACATACTGAATGTATGAAGTACATTTGAATGAATTTGCAAAAATAGCTAAGGGAAGGCTCTTTGTTAATGGTTATGACCAGATCCAAATTAACAGTCACAATAATCATAAATTTTCAACCACATAGATCAAACAATGACAAATAATTTTCAAGTTCTTGTTTGATGGGACCACTGGAATTTATAGTGTGTTTAATGATTTCCTTTTTACAACGACACTTCCTCTAGTGACACCATCAAGTAGAAACACCATGAACTTACAGGAGAAGACATCGTGACCATTGACTCTATTTCTTACACTAACCCAATCCATCCTATCCATATGTATCAGCTGCAGCACTGCTTAGAGCTATTTTTCCTAAAATGAAAATATCTAAGGGCATATCTTCAAAAGGCTCTCATTACACATTGGCTACAACCAAATTGCAACAAAAGTGCAAAGAAAAATCAAAGGTGGGAAAATGGTGTTTCAAGGGGCCTTGACAAAATGGGAACTTTATACAACGTTCATGAGGGGAGTCATTTTCTTCATGTCATCAAGTGTCTCATGGTCTCAAAATTGAATCTTGCAATGTCTGTTGCCAGTGTTTCCATCCACTGAAAATATTTTCCAATTTGAGCAGAGGGTGAGTATAGCATCAAATACAATGCCTCTTGTATAGCACTAAAAAATCTGCTAGAGTGTGAACAATGAAGGCCCCCACACCTTTAAATCTCATAGTGAAAGATAACGTTTGAAGGTCTTCGAATTCCTCCAAAGCAATGTTCAACAACATATACACACACCCCATCCAATTTGATTATTAGAGGATACCCATGACCCATGGAAGCAATTTGTCTCATTCCATGATAGTAAGAAACTAGAGGTATAATCACAAACAATCTCTTTCTTGGTGGCTCTTTTCCAATGCATATGGAAAAAAAACATAAGGGAATAAATCTAGACATAAAATAAAATTTACTCACACAACAAAAACTAAACACTCTAACATGCTATCTTATTTATGTACAAAGAACCAAAAAATATCAGACCTCTTCCATCTTCCTAAGCCCTCCCATGAGGGATTCAATCCCATACAGGCTCTGATACCAACAAGAAAATTGGAGGAGTAGTCATTGTACAAATATTACTCACAAAACTATTTGTATTATTCACCAAAACCAAATTACAATCCATATAAATAGTGCTCATGAGATCCAATAGATTCCAAAGAAGGAATTGCTTTTTGAGAGAATATCTCAACAAAACCACAAAAATAATCTACCTATTTATTAATGTAAGCATTATTTTCAAGTGAGACATGTTAGGTAAGCCTGGTCTTTAGAATTTTATTTTAAAGGATTTGACAATTGTAGGTAGCAATAGGAGAAAAAGGAGTTGTGGAAGAGGACCTTACAGTAGAAAGGCTACAGAAAAAAAGTTGTTCCATCTAAGGTTTCAAGAAAGCAGAGGATAAAGGAACTCCTCAAGGAAAGGTGAAGAGAACAAGAGAAGTTTTGAAAAGGTGAGAAGTAGGTGTAGAAGCCCAAAATAGTAAGGAGTGCTCAAGAGGTTCTAGAGGAGTGAACTAGAGGAATACCAAAAGGCCAAGCTATAGAGAAATCTTGGTAAGGTATTGGGGCAACAAATTAATGGAGAATACTTGTTGCTAGGGCTTGATTGCAGGTCACAATGGAAAAGACGCAGCTCACGAAGGAGGAAGGAAGATCATTGTTGATAATCATTTTGAAGGTGCAAGTGTAAGCTCCAATAGAAGAAAAGAGGAGTCCACAATGAATGGCATAAAAGGAAGAAAGAATTAAAAGAGATAAGAAAGCCACTTGAGAAATGGAAGAAGACTATAGATATGGTTGGGTGTTAAGCAAGATAAAGATAAAATTAACTATGCTACAAGAGAGGTTGAATCACAACTTGAGCACTTTGTTTGGGAAGAAAGAACTAAGGAAAATTGAGTACAAGGGACAGGCTATTTACATTTGTGAACTAGACCAAGGACCACTCCTTGGTGAAGTGGATGATGGAGATGAGGAGAGGAGACTAATGGAAAGACTCATGGACATTGTAAAAAGTCTAGAACAACATATGTTTCGAGAATCATCAATAAAGGCCCACGAGCCTCATGTTTTTAAAACTAATTAATTGTTTTCGTGTGCATGACATGCAAAACACAAAGCTAGATAATCATTACAAACCATCATGAAGGAAGGGGAAAGTGCAGAATTTTTGTTAGGGGACGAATGCAATAGTAGAGTTCAAAAAGAAGCATCCCTTCAAGTGAATGAGGTGGATGTAGAACAATATCTGAAGGCAATGCCCATGGAGAAAGTTAAAGAAATGAAATGTTGGATGAATTGCAGTAAGAAATGAGAAAAATGAAGAATTTACAGCTAGTGATGAGGAATGTTTACATATAGATAGTCAATAAGAAGTACCCATAGCATCTAAGGCACAAAGATAATCCTTTATTTTCAAGCTAATTATGTGCTTGTAGGTATAGAGAGAGATAATAAATATGAAGCTCTCATTAAGGAGACATAACCTATGCCATTTCCTAGAAATGGTGGTGAATCTCGAGGACAACATTCAGAAGAAGTAATTAAAGATCTCGAGAAAGAGATGAGACCCTTAGAGGAATGGCTAATAAGGGTTGAACCTTGCATGGAATCTGAAAATCTAGTTCAAGATAGTTTTCTAATTTGGATGAAGAGTTAAATTTCCTAGAAGAAAGGATAATATATTTAAAGTTTCCTATTAAACATGCAAAATTGCAGTTGGAAGAAGATTAAGCATATGTACCAACATTAAATAAGGGTTTTACAACTATTAGGAAAGAGGAAGACAATGAGAAGGGACTGAATCAAGGGAGAGTTCAAAACAAATTAGAGATGTGAGAACAAAGATCTAAAATAAGGCTAGAGAGCCTTGTATTTTTAAATCTAACAAGTTATGTATGGAGGATGGTATCAACAATGAAAAGTGATGATAGTTACCTATAGCGATCATAATGATCAAAGACGATGAAGGATTTCCTTGTCAAAAAAAGGGAGGAGGACAAAATTTAAAACCTATAAAATTGGAAGATGAGACAACACTATCTCATAGAGAGGATCAAGGAGAAACCCATACAAATACAACCAATGAAGTTATTGGAGTACAATTTCAAGAACCAGTGGGCAAGAAAAAATTAGCTTATATTGATATCCAAAAGGAAGATCAAATATATGATCAACAAAAACATTTAGATGCAATTCTCATTAAATTTGAAGAGGTTAGATTGCTAGAAAAGTGGATTAGGGTAGAGATAATTTTCTATTTCTAGATTGATTATGTGTTTGCAAGTGACAAGGGATCTAAGACAAGGATGAGAATGTATCATGTAAACAACATTTTATTCCATTTAGAGAAGGATGACAAAAATAGGAATAAGAAGATTCCAACATATGACATGAGAGATGGAAGTAGTAAATTTCAACTGAGGAAAGAGCTAGATGACGAGATTGACAAGATGTGGATGCTGATGAGAAATATTCGCAAGAGGAGATATGACTAGAAGATAAGGACAACCAATAATAGAGCACAACTAACCATGTGAATTTACCTCAACAAGGCATATAGGGTAATCTAAAATCAAATTTGGGATCTTGGAAGACTGACATCAATAGTGAGGCAATAATAGAGGAAAAATTATGGACAACAACAACATTATGTATGGAAACCTAGATGAGTAAACAAATTGAAGGCACATGTCGAGGAGGAAATGACATATTTCAACTTGGGGAGTCAGATGCAAGAGCATCTATCCCTAAGAAAACCTTTTTTTTTTACTAGACCCAAAGGGGATCATGTAATTTCCAAAGGGAAAGGAATTTCCTTCGAATGTAATTTATAAAAATTATACATAGTAGGATTTTGATGTAACTCCAACTATTCAGACTCTAGCTATTATGGCTATTACATTGTTGTTGTTTTGGGCCATGTGGATCTTTGTAAAAATGTCATATTCTGGGTGAGATGTTAAGAGTATTGGGACACATGTCCAAAAAATCTTTAGTGGTTGAAATATATTCTTCCCAATAGTTATAGATATATAATGTGTGTACAATTTAGGATTCAAATTGGGGTAGACATACCTTAAGAGGTAGTCTAATAAATAGAGCTCAAGGAGGAGCCACTCGAGAAAAGCATGAAGCTTCTGCAAGGTTTGAATGCAAGTCATGTATGTCCATCTAAATATATTATTTTTGCTAAGTTAGCCTTGAGTCTTCGTAGGTTGATCTTCCTTTTTGAAGTGTGAATGCCCTATGTGTAATCGATCCTTCCTTAGTTGTGTAAGTTTAATGAGCTTTATTAAATCCCTGATTAAAAGTTAGTTGGGATGATTGTGTGCGATCCATTAATGAGAAAAATAGAATGAGCCTATCTTATTTCTATTATTAATTAACTCCTTGAGTTTAGATCCAAAATTGAATTTTTCTGACGCAAAATTTATCAGAAGCGAGAGAGGTCGCAAGGTGATAAAGTCAAATTGAATCACTCACATGTAGAGGATAGATGTCGACCATAATGCAGTTGATGTTATCCAACTCGATAATAGTTACGCAGGATTCCAGTCATATCAAAATCGATTTGAAAAATAGGGTCAAATCTATCCCATAAGGGTTAACTAGTGAAATTATCATTGTTGATAAGGGTTATGTCCATTGACAGAAATCAGTTAAAATGTATGCCACAAAATTGTTAAAAGCTTGTTCAGTAACAAAATGTAGGAGGCTTTCAATCTAGAGGTTCATGCATTGCATTTAGATCTACATTCTGGACTTCAATGTCACATCTAAACCATAAGTTGTATCCAGACCTTGTCCCACCTTAAGCATTTGAAAATTTTATCTGGATCATAACTTATCCGAATTCAAGTGGATATCTAACATGGGAACTGTTATCACTGTAAAAAGTTCTAAAATTTTGGACAACTGGTATGGTTTCAAAGTTTGATGTTAGTCTTGGTCAAGTCATTTTTATTGTTTTTCTTTTAGAGTCTAAATCCTAGAGTTGGAGTCTTGTTTCCATTATTAAATAAAGGTCAACAAACTTATTTCTCCTATCATAGATCCCACATTGTTTCAAAAGTGTCATGTGTTAGGCTGTTTCAAAATTGACATGCACTACGAAATTGCCTAGGAGTTTTTGTAGCGCAAAACCCAGAATTTGCACTGGATGCGCTACGAAATCAGGAATTCGTGTCAAATCGAGTCTAGTTGTCAAATCCACCTGAATTTGTTAATTTTTCATCATTAGGTGTCAGCCCATGAACCTTACCCATCACATGCAGCCATTCGCTCTCATCATTAGATTCGTTAGGGGTCTTTCTACACACTCTTTTCAAATTTCAAAAAGAAAAGGTAAGGGTGAATTGGTCCTGGTCATTTTCGTGTTTCTTTCATGCATAAGAAGCACTTGGCAACCTCAGGGTCAGCATACATCAGAGTTCTTTGAAGGCTCAAGCAAGGCACTTCTCCATTTCAACTCAAGTGAGGCAGTGTTCAAATTAAAACAGGGCAAGTTTTTCCAAGTCTCCTTTACAGGGATTTCACAGAAATGTCTAAAGAAAATAAGAACCATAGATCAGGCTAGTGTTTGAGAGATGAGCCTAAAGGCTTAGATGTTCTCATGAAGAATAGAGAGGTTGAAGAAGCATTCAAACAGGTGGGCTACTGGAGGTTCTCTGAAATTCTCCAGGGAGGTCATAGTCAAGTAACCAAGGATTTCGCTTTTAATTTCACAGGTTTGAATTCAAAGGTTGGAGTGCTAGAATTACCCGTTTCTCCTAAGGTCATTTCTATAGTAACATAGATTCCTAGAGGCCAAGAGAGATGGTTTAAGAACTTCAAATTTGAAATGGAACCTTGCAAGGTATTCCTGAAGCCCGAATTCATAGACTCAGACTTAACTAAATCGGTGCCCAAGAGCTATGTCAAAGACTCATTTTCCAACTTACTCACATGCATCCAAAGATACTTTACCTATGAATGAAGATAGCGTAAGGTGTAATCTTACCATTTCAAGCTTCTATTACATTTCATTGGAAAAATATCTCTAGACTTAAAAAAAAATCTGAATCTTAGGCAAGATGTCTGATAAGATTCAGTTGAAGAAAGAAGATTGTGAAACATCGTTGTTCCATCATGGCTTGATCAAATTAATTGTTTTACAAGAGATTCAGAAGGTAGATAGGGAATGGTCTATTTTCCTATTTATGTCTGGCTTTGGAACTGAAACAGGACTTAGCCCTGGGGCTAAGGAAATATCTTCACCAACAGCAAGTCATCAAGAAGAAGCAAGGTCAAGCAGGTTTGAGAAACTTAAAGCTAGAAAGCAGGTGAAGGAACCTACGACACCACTAATTGTTCAAGATACTCCTCAATAGTCACAGAAGAAGAAGGTTCAAATCAAGGGAGTGGTACAAAAACAATCTATTGATGAAACAGTCCAGAGAAGAATAACCAAAAGCCAATTAGCCAAAGAAAAGGGTAAAACAATGATCGCTGATGACAACCTAGCTTCAAAAGGTAGTTTGAACGATCTCCTCTAGGCTATCGACATAGAAGAGTCCCCTCTAGTCCAAGCAAACTTAATTGAAGCAGGTAAGAGCAAAACAAGAAGAGTTAAATCTTCTAAAAAACTCCAATTTGATGACTAGGTCTCAGAGTTTTTTTTCAAGCCAAGAAGGCTTGTGACTAGACATTTAAGAAGGTTACAAGAGGCAGAGCCAGAGGTAAGTGAGACAGGGGAGGTAGCTGAGTTCCTTGAAGAGCCTGTGGTTCCACCACTGCAACCATCACTAATGCACAAAGATGACAAAAACAAGGCAGATAGCACTCAAGAAGAAGAATGTAGCTTTGAGGTGGTAAAAAAGAAATTGAAGTTTGACAATCTTGAGATTGCTCAACTTAAGAAAAGGGCAAGGAAATATGCAGTTGAAAAAGCCACTTTCAAAATTGTAAAAGCCATTTGGGAAGATGGAAAATTTCCAAGACATGAAGTAGTTGACATTCATGCTCAATATTTCACTTGGACTGTCCCTGCAATAAAGGAGGCAAGATATATTGGAAGGATCAATGGTAAATTAAGAACTAAAATTAGGATGATGAAAAGACAAATTGAAGACTTGAAGATTCAATTGAGTGAACTTGAAGGATAGCCTCGACTTAAATGAACCATACAGTAAGTGAGGAGTCTTAATACAATTTTGATGTGGAACTTACCTTTTTGAAGATTGTTTTTAGATGGATAATGTCAAATTTATGTGGCCCATTAGCATATGGTGAAACTATAAAGAAATCTCAAGAATGACAATTTTGAGAAAAAACTGTGTTTTTGACTCACACAATAGTTTCGTAGCACACTACGAAACTACTGTAGGCGACATGTATTTCACAACAGTTTCGTAGCGCACTACGAAACTGCTATAGTTGTTAGTTTTGTTTTTTGTGGATCTATCTTGGAAGAAAAAGGAGATTATTTTGAAAAGGGTGTTGCTGCAGAGATATAAGAAGACCACTTAAGAAGGTTTGAACCCTAAGTAAAGGTAGATTCAAGAAATGAAAGACATATACAAACACCAAATCCTGCGCAGCAGTTATTTCATATCTCAATCAGTTTGACATGCTTTAGGCAACATTCAAGAGTTTTTGTCTTGTTACAAGTGTAGGAGAAGGGTCTATGGTTAATTTAATGCATGTCATGTGATTAAAAGAGACAACATGGTTAGCAGAGACTTCAAAGAATCTTCTTGAAAACCAATGCATCAATATAGGGGGTAGTTTCCTAGTTTCCAGGACAGTCAAAGGATAGGTAATCGAAGGCTAGCATGGAGTTTAAAGTCATCACCAAAACCAAAGTTGAGGAGGGACAGCTGTCAAAGACCGAAGTTATTGCATACTCTAGGTTGTTGCTAGCATAATAAGGAGTGACACTCCTAGTTGTATTAGGATTCTAGAACTGTCAGTTAACAGATAGTTGTAATTAATTGTTTGTTTTAAGTATGAATAGGTGTCAAGGTCAAGTAAATTCGAATTCCCCTCAGGTTTGAGGAAGGAATCCAAGATTGTAATTAACTCTATAAAGGACAAGAGGTGTAATGCAGTAGGGGTTGCAATTTTTTCAAAAGAACACTCATACTGTGTTATTATGAAAGACTGTGTTTTTTAAGTAATGCAATGATTTGGCTTCATTACTCAGGATTCAGAAGAGAGTTTAATGTTTGATTGTCTTATGGTTGTCCTCATTTCCTCACTTGCAGTGGTATGAATGCATGTTACTTAGAATTCATTGAGAATGCTCTAACTTCCTTCATGTATTTGTAGATTGTGTTTCCTACATATTATTATGTGTTACTGATATATTGAACTCTTGATGCCCTGACTTCCATGTAAAGCTAATTTTGTTGTGATACTGAAACATTTTCTGAATCCATAAGCCCAACGGATGTTTATTCATTGTGTTCAACCAATTATATTTCTTCACTTATTTTTCATAGAATTAGCTACCTAATCTTAAATTAAAATCTTTAACCTAGTGAGAAAGCCCTCTCAGGTTGAGGAGGCTAAGCCTCAGCGAAAAGTTGGATTGAAACAGTGACTGAAGGCCTTCCTGGTTAGCAGCCTATCAAGAGAAGGTTTTGTGATAACAGGACCTACATTCAATAATCCAAGGGTGGTAGAAATATGGCCTTCAAGTAATTTGATATTCTAAGTGAAACCCAGATTTCTAGATCAATAGATCAAAAAATTTATCCAACTTGGACCGTACAAAGAGAACTATTCATATAAGTTAAATCTAGGCATGGAATCCTAGGTTGAAGAAAAAAGGTGATATATGGGCCACGAACCTCGGATGCAATTTCTTTGAAAAGATATTTGGGCCTCAATGGTTGGATATAACAACCAACGAAGAAAAGGTATCTGGTATAAGAGACCTTTGAGGCTTTGGAAACTTGGCAACCACTGAATCTTCCAGATCCAAATCTTGGAAGAAAGGTGGATTTTTGGGAAATCTATTTATAATATAAGATCACTGAAAGAAAAGGATTTTGGGCTTAAGTGCCTTTGGCATGAAGTTTTTGGTGTGGAACACAAGCATCTAGTGGGTTTTAGGTGAGTCACAGGTGCTAAATTGTGTAACGATGTTTGCAAATCGCATGATCAAATTCAATGAAATTTAAGAATTCCGTTGCAAATGAGAAAAGGTATGGAGACCATCATTTCAGTTGAGTAGTGGATTAGAATCATCATGACTAGTTAATTTCAGAAAATTAAAGTGATGAACCACGAGATCAAGCACAAAGCACATGAACTAAATGAAAAGTTTACACTAATCATCCTTCTTATTAGTTATAAGTTGATTCTTTTGATTTTGTTTTATAATTAACTTGAAAGTTCTTCAAACACATACAATGCAATACAATATATCATAACTCATCCATTCCTGCTATGGTTGTCATCTTAATAATCCAAAACTCTTAATCTTTAATAGAAAAAAACAGAAATCATATAATAACATAACCAAAAAAAATATCGTACTCATAAATGTGAAAAGCATTTTCCAAAAATAATTAGCGATATTTTCTTTATGTCATTTTTATATTCATCATCTCCCTGTCTCATGGCTCAAGTGAACTTGGGTTTTTATACATGTCATTTGCTATATTAAATTATCAAGGAAAAGCATTTTCCAAAAATAATTAGCGATACTTTCTTTATTTCATTTTTATCTTCATCTCCCTCTCTCATGGCTCAAGTGAACTTGGATTTTTATACATTTCATTTGCTATATTAAATTATCAAGGAAATCAAGGGACAATCATGAGAATCTTAATCTTCATGTTTTCGTCATAAATATATTTTCATTAAATTTGAAAATCTAATAACCAACTCACCATTCGAGTTCAACTATGAAACATGAACTTAATTTAAGAATTCAAAATGCTTTTTACAATTAAGATATTGTTTTATCTTCTCTCTATCTCCTCCTTGTAGTAACATAGCGACCGTATACGAAATCTAATAAGTTAAAAAAAAAAGAGACTATTGTTTAAACTTGTCACAAATTGTGTTTCAAAGCCTAAGCGAAAAGAAAATTATTTTCACTATTACCAAAACATTTCCAAAAAATATATTAACATCGTGTCCTAACGTGACACATACGTGGCATTAAGGACTATTTTATGGGCGGGGTCTTAACATTACCCAAAGGCCAATTCGTTAGGCAGAATTTTTGGAAGTCCTGACCATGACCATGACACATAAAAGGATGAGAAGAAATCGAGAATGACTTGAACTTCCGTTACCAGTCCAAACAGTTGTATTCATAAACTCACCTTCCCACTTGCGTGAGGTTGGAGCTATTGTCGCTCCACTTCATGTTGTCCACCTGGGAACAGATAGGGTCGGTCTCCAAAGAAGCAATTGTCTCTGAAATTGGAAGATCATACTCATGTATAATAGCACTTTTTATCTCTGCCACTACTTCACTTGTGCTGGGCCTATATGATGGCCTACTCTGAACACATCTAAGCGCTAGTTTAGCAACCTTAGCAACGGATTCCATGTCGTAGTTTCCATTCAACCTCCTGTCTATGATAATCGCTATGTCCTCCATCTCTACATATCACGTGACCTGCAAATGCGTCCGATTATAATTATGGGTAGACTCGCTGAATATGCGCTTGAAAGTCAAATTATGTTCATGTTGATTTTTCTAGAATGATCAATAATCAAATTCATTACCCATTGAACGATATCGAGTTCATCTTCAGGTACATTTGCATTTATGGGTGATCTGCCAGTTAGGAGCTCTAACAAAACCACACCGAAACTATATACATCGCTCTTGTCCGTCAACATAAGAGTGCGAAGATACCTGCGGTATAGATTCTCATCAAAATGTTAAGCTATTCATGTACACTAAAACAAAAATGAAACGCCCTTTACTCTTAAAAATTAATGCAATTCCACAGTAAGAGTAATAGGAAGGGTTATATATATGTGGTTTACGCTGGATCGAGGTATCCTAGGGTTCCTTTCACAATAGTGCAGGTAACATGAGAAGCATCACCACCAGGTGTCAACCTTGAAAGACCGAAATCGGCGATTTTTCCATTCATATTGTTGTCTAGAAGGATGTTGGCTGTCTTGATATCTCTATGAATTATCTTTGGGGTGCAACCCATATGAAGGTATTCCAATCCTTCGAACACAAATCGCTGGTTAGATGAGAAATAAGGGAATCAATAGATACAAAAATATATGTTCGTTAAATGCTTTAGGAAAAGTGTTACCCTGTGCTGCATTTAAAGCTATTTTGATCCTGGTTTCCCAGTTTAGCTCAAAAGTAGAATCTGGAAAATTAAAAACCAAAAGAGTTTCCATTAGGTAATTTTAGCACGTTATATGCACCCTTCAATCAAACATGCTTCTAAGCAATATATTTTACCATAAAGGCGGTCTCGTAGGGACCCTCCGGGCATGTGCTCATAGACGAGCATAAGCTCTCTCGATTCAATACAGTAACCGAGTAAAGTCACCAAGTTCTTATGATGGACTGTAGAAAGAAGATTAACCTGTTCACCATTTGAAGTCAATGGCATGAAATTTGAATTCCAATCATTTTAATTATTACTTAATAGTGCAGCCAAAACATTACCAGGTTAAGTCCAGAAATCGGACCATATTAGATGATTTAAGGATCCAAAAGTTACCTCATTCAGGAACTCCTGAACACCTTGTTTGGAAAACGAGGAGAGTACTTTTACAGCTATACGTTGTCCTCGTTCCAATTGACCAAAGAACACAGATCCAAAACCCCCTTGCCCTATTTTCTCCCTAAAGTTTTGTGTGGCTGCGATTATCTCTTGTAGAGTAAATACGCGAGACTTTGTTGTATTTGGCACTACGATCGTTGAGTTGTCTGCAGTTTATCAATCAGGGTTAAATTAGGACAGTCTAAGATTGCTTCAATTCTGGGGTCTACCTTTACTACGTCTCATATTAGAAAATAGTAAGATTGAATATATTTCCTGACCTTCGTACAACGCGCTGCCCTCTTTTCTCCTAGTTTTCTTGCAATGCAAAATAATAGCTACTATGAACACTAAAACTATCAGTGCACTTCCACTTAATGTCATTCTGAGGGTGAGCTTCACCCTGTGGTTGTTTGGATTTGACGGGATATATAGATAGCGGTTCCCAGAGTATCTGTAACACATCAAACCAAGTAGACGTTCCGTCAAATCTCTTCAGTTTCATCACTTCCTCAGGTATTGGTTGCTCGGATAGTAAAGCAAACATGAAAGATGATACTGAAAATGCAAAACAATAGAATGCGAAGCTGTTGTTAGCACCTGCAATATTACAATCAATAAGAATTTAGATTTACCTGAATACCAATGAAGGATTGGAGAGAAGTTGCGGAGGAATTTCACCACTGAAATTATTATTTTCTATAAACCTGTGAAATGATTGCTCTCTATAAAACTGTGACCATAAAACTGATAGGAAGGAGAAGATTGATGTATGATTTTACAATAAAAAGATGGGAGAGAGGCGTACAACTCTTTAAGGTTTTCGAGTCCAGAGAGCCAGTCTGGAACTGTACCGGTCAAGGTGTTGTTTTGTAGATGTCTGCACAATAAGCAAATTATTAGATGCCTAATTAAAGTGATGACCAATCCCTGTTTTCGTAAAAGTGTAGGCTTGCTCTTATTGAGAACAGAGTACTTACAATCTCTCCAACATGGTTAAATTGGAGAAATTTGGCAATGGTCCCGTAAAATGGTTATTCTCAAGTGACCTGGTTATGTCAACACGAATCATAGATGAGTTTCACTTCCACTATGGTATTTAAGGGCCAGAAATGTTCCCGTCATAAGACCTCGGAGATCATCAATCAATCTTATATTGTGTTTGTCAAACTCTGGAGAATGCCAGTGAATTTCACCACTAAATTACACCACTAAAACTTTTCTGCTCTATAAACCTGGAATCGTAGCAATGAAAGTAAACAAAAGATTGAGTATAATTTTATAATCAAAGGATTGGAGAGAATCATACAAATCTTTAAGGTTTTCGAGGCCAAAAAGCCAGCCCGGAACGTTACCGGTCAAGTTGTTATTTTGTAGATATCTGCACCATAAGCAAAATAAATGGACGTTTCACTAAAATCAGTATATGCTTGTGTATAATTCTTTTATCATTTAAAATTTATTAATTATTCTACATTAATGATAACAAATTTAAGCCCGGCAACATTTGATTCCTTTAAATGGTTATTCAAGTTTAAAGTGAATTAACATTGATATCATTTTTTAAATGTTATCACATACTTTACTTAGAATAACAATGAATCTAAGAAATTACAATCCATATAAATTTTAAAAAAGCGTAAGGTCTATTCTCTTGAGAAAGAAGTGCTTACAGTCTCTCTAACATCGTCAAATTGGAGAAATTTGGCAATGGTCCCGCAAGAGAGTTATTCTCAAGTGACCTGCTTATGTCAACACGATTAATGGATGATTCCCACCTCAAGTATTTACAGTGAAATACAAGTTATGATCATTTCATAAGCAAACTCCGAAAATATCCTAGAACGTATAGACCATAATGTATACTAAGTTCGAAGAAGTTACATTTCACTGAAGATTTGAAATCGTGATGCATATTTCTGGAAGCGATTTCTTAGGATACAAAACTATGGTACGGGTACAGATAGACCAAAAATAATAGAATTTCCTTACAGGTTGACTAATGCAGTCAATTCTCTAATATTCTCAGGTACCGGTCCACTAAGATTCCTTCCTGACAAATTCCTGCTAACATAACATTGTCTTAACCTCTTATATTATCAAACATAATTTCTGTCAGTTTTACAACTTGAGACATAAAAGAATGAATGGTAAACAATTAGATTTACATTTCTGAAATTCTTACGACCGAAGTGCTGTTGTCACAGGAAATTCCTTTCCACTCGATCAAATAGCAAGGATCGGAAATCCAATCTGTTACGTTAAACCTTGTTTTAAGAGCCTGGAGAGCTTCAACTGCAGACAACACAAATTCGTTAAACTTAACATGAGGACTTTCAACCTGAATTATTAATATTATTATTATTCTTTTACGACTAAAGCGCACTTACTGTCTTTTGAATATGTTGCCGGTTGGGTCAGAATAATCTCGTAATACTCTAAAGCATTGAGTATGGCAGCAGTTGAATGGTTGACGGCCGAAAGTAACACTTCTACGCTTTCTGTGTTGTTTACCGGAAACTGTGTTTCTAAGGCAGAATAATTTCGTGCCAGAGTAATATTAGGGCCGGCTGATCGTACATTTATCGAAACGGAAAAGGAAACGGTCATATCAGCCGGCTCGATATCTGCAAAATAGAGTAGCAATAATGCTTGGGGACGGTCGAATCCAAGTCCCGATGGACTTATTATATAAAGGCTAACACTGGTCATTGCATAGGCTGTTTGCATCACGATAGATGGAGGAATGTTTTGGGTATGGAATGCTGAGATGGGGTGTTTCGAACTTTCCGAATTTACACCTCGATCTCCTAGTATTGGACTCCACAGGCGGTCGAACTCGTCTTGTGGATACCTGCTTCATCATGCAAAGTTATTCAGACTACAAAAAAAGAGAATCACGCCTGCAGAACAGCGTCAGCAGTAAGCATCTCTTCCTCATATATGGCACCTAAAACTTATTGCGCTTACATTTTCCATACGCAAAACATACAAGTTTCAATAGGTTTACCTCAACGATTTATTTCCACCAACATCACTTCTTACTGCAAGACTCAACATTGTTCCTGGCTTAGCTTGTTGATACATGCCATACCGGAGGGCCCTTAACTCGATAGCAGAGATAAAGGGATCATTAGTCTCCGAGGTTCTGATCAAGCAAATATATAGCACTCTCCCAGAACTAACAAAGACTTCCTCATAGTAGAATGGATCTATATTTGTCAGGTTTTTGATTGGTATGTTTTGCACAGCCAACATACCCAAGGTCTCAATAGAGAAAGAGAAAGCTAAGGTTGACGATTTTTGAAATCCCGTGTAATTTCCCACGGCGAACCATAACCTTAAGAGGTAAGGCACACTGGGAGCCACAGGCAAGCGATAACAAGATTTGTTGAGAGGCTGTGGGAAGTAGCGTAGGTATTGGATGAAAGAACCGCCAGCTTGCTGGGAGACATCCCCTATGTATCCTGGCTCACCGACGTCTATGTAATTATTATCAGTTACCCATATTATGTTGTTTTTTGCGGTATGATTTGTTTGGCCTCCACAATCGATACTGAGAAATCCTGCTGCGTCAAAATATATTTTGTGAAATCAAGTAATACATAAACATGAAACGATCCACGAGCAGTGATAAATAAACAGAATTTCAAAGAGGATACGAAATTTAACGAAGGTTGGAATGAATTGTTTACAAGGATAGAAATACTCACCTGGTTGAGCAACAACAGCGTGTAAATGAAATAAGACGGTGATAGCCAGCAGACCTGCACATTTGCCGCAACCCAGGGTGAGCATGTTTGCAGATGGCGAGATGGAAGGCTCATAGCAGGAAGGAATCGAAAGAGTGAATATGGCAAGTTGGAATTGCTTGAAATAGTCCTGAATCCTGAATTTTTTTTGTGATCTTTTTTAATGGATCGAATATTGTTCCGGCCGAATGGCGCAGAAGGGGCCACGTGTCCTTCTCATTTTAATGTAACGGGGCCCGCCCACATCCACGTGAAGAGGATATGAAATACATAACATCGCGTCTGCCTTGTATTTGAAAGTGTTCATTTGACCACATCAACTACACATCGTTATGTGTTTTGTGACAAATTAAAAATTAATATGCAATTAGGTAGCACAAAAAGGAAGAAGATGTCTCTCGATATCACGTCGTTGAGTGACGACTTCTGAGAATGAGTATTTAATGTATTCATTTGTTAAATTCCCTTTCCAAATTTGAAGTAGGATTTAATTATTTTTGATGGGTTAAAAGTTTGTTTTTTTATAAAGAAGATATGCTTGTATTTTAAGATTCAAAGTTTTGAAGATGAATGAGTCTAGCTCGTTATAAACCATTAGTATGTTATTTCGGGTATTTGGTTTTCTTTAAAAAATAGATAAGTTAAGTTGTATTTACGAATAATGGTAAGGTTGTAATTGTTGTGTGATGAATGACTTAACACTTGTAATTGTTGTGAATTTTGTAAAAGAAACATGTAACCAAGAGTATAGAGGAAGAAAAATATGACATGTTATATGACTTAAATGTAAATGTAGAGCATATTGAGTAAAAAGGAAATTGTTGATATTATTGGATAACTTTTTAAAATTGAGAAGTTTGTTTTAAATTAATGTACAAATTTCAATTTATAAAAGTTTTTTTTATATGAATCTATAAACAGAATTCCAATCTTAAAAACTTCAGGTCAAATCATCAAAACTTTATTTCTCTCAATCAATGCAAAGAAACACTAGAGAAAAGTAGGTTAAAGAAGCATAGTGTGTAGTAAAATGGGGAACAAGTAAGGCTAAGTAGCAAAAATAAAAATGTTATTTTAGACAATATAATTAAATTTGACTAGTGACTAATTCTATTCAATCCATGTTAAAATTGAATTAGTATTTGATTTAGATTCATTAAAAATTAACAAACAATCCTTGTTACAAAGATCTTCACAAACCAATCCCAAAATTATTATTCAAATGTGTTAATGTTGATGACCACACAATCACATCCCATGAGGAGAATCAAAACAAAGGTAAAAGGTCACATGATAATTATAAGTAAGATGTCATTATCCATAGCACAAAAGAAACAAATCAATCCATGCAATTAATATATTATATCCTGAATTTATCACTACAGGCTTTGAATAATCTCACATATGAGCATTAATATAATATATTCTATCTTGAATTTATCACTAAAGGCTCTCAATAATCTCACATATGAACATTAATTTAATATATTCTATCTTGAATTTATCACAAGAGACTCTCAATAATTTCGCATTTGAACATTTGAAAGAGAATTACTCTTGAAAGTGTCTCAAAAGTGTGGGAATAAAACATTTAAGGTCCAAAATAACAACCAAACATTGCAAATAAAATTACTCTCAAAAGAATGGGAATACAATATTTAAGAAAATTACTCTTGAAATTGTTTTGAAAAGATGGGAATACAATATCTAAGGTCCACAAAAACAACCAACCTTGCAACATATGAATGCTAATTTGAAAGAAAATTACTCGTGAAGTGTCTCAAAAGTATGCTAATACAATATTTAAGGTCCATAACAACAACCAAACATAGCAACATGTCAAAGTTAATTTGGAAAAAATATTTTTTACTTAATTATTTTCACTTGAAATGTAATGATCAATCTCTCACGGATTTTTGTCTTGTGTTGTTTGTGGTACATTGCAGTAGTTTGAAAGGGTTTAGATGATTATGGAAATACTTCTTACATTTGGAATTGTCAGAAAAGAAATATACCTCCTTTCACTCAATAACAAAATGGAGGCATGGAAAGGAGGAATAGGATAATTATGGAGATAGAACGGTGAATGTCCCACAAGTAGAATATACCATATCAATGCTATGTGAGGAAAAGTAAATATCGTGGCCTACATTCATTACAAATTTCTTTTCAAATATTTGAAAAATAACACTCTTAAGGAGTTCTAATAAGGTAGAAAATCATGTGTAAGTCATTTTCATGATTTCATTTGCATTTCTTTCCAAAAAAATCCTAATCAAATTAGGTTAAGGAAACATAGCGTGTAATAAACTAGGGAACAAGTAAGTTGAGTAGTAAAAATAGAAATGTTATCTTAAACAATATAATTAAATTTTACTAGTGACTAATTCAATCCAATTCATGCTAAAATTAAATTAGTATTTGATTTAGATTCATAAAGAATTCACTAACAATCCTTGTTACGAAGATCTTCAGAAACCAACCCGAGAGTTATTAATCAAATGTGTTAATGTTGATGACCCTATAATCACTTCACAAACAAACCCCAAAATGGTTAATCAAATGTGTTAATGTTGATTACCCCACAATCACATAACATGGGGAGAATCAAAAGAAAAGTAAAAAGCCACATGATAATACAAGTAGATGTCATTATCCATAGCACAGAAGAAACACATCAAAAGAAACATACACTGCTAAAATATTTGTCTTTGTAAAGACGAATTCTTAGAAAATGAGACATTTTCAAAACCATATTTTCCAAAGTGAAAATTATTGAAAAATGAATTGGAACATTGAGGAAAGACTTTCGAGTAGGTATGTTCTTGCCAACAATTACCTTGATGTTTTTTCAATGAAAACAAGAGATATGAAACAAGAAATTAGTAAATATTGCAGAACATTATGATTACACTAAGTTGGAACTTATGGCAACACTCTTTCTTCAATAGGTTGCCAAAAATTAGTTACTCTTGTTGGGTTGAGTTTTGTATTCTAACAAAAGGAAACAACCTTCTGTTGTAAGATTAGACAAACAAAATAATGGCTTGATTTGCTCAATTTAACATATATTTGAGTGGGCAATACCCTATTTCTCTTACAAAAAACTTGCACTTGATCCTAACTAGTACTGGCTTGAGGAGATTGACCTTGTAGAAAGACAACTCTCCAATAGCCCTTTTATAAAATAAGAGTAGGTTTTTATGCCCGAACACACACCGTTCAAAAATATATGCTTCCAAGCTCTTAGAGCAATGTTGAGATCTGATTACAACATTTTAAGAGTAAAAGAAGGACTTGATAATTCAGTGCATGGATAGGAATCGAAAGCTAACAAACATTGATTTCAACTTACTCAAAAAATATATATACATAATGAAGAACCTCTAAGTTAATTTTGATCATGAAGGGAATTTGTTCTAGCCAAAATAATATTCCACACTACATATAAAATGTAAAGAATCCAAGTATGTTGCTTGAAATATGAGATTAATATTTGTGAAGTTTTGACCTCATCCTCACTGATAAAATTGACTACAACTCATCAAAACCTCAATAAAATCCCCACTAACATTGTTAATGTTTCTACTACAGAGTAAGTCTTCATGCTTCAATACACATCGTTAAATAATATATGCTTCCAGGCTCTCAAAGCCATGTTGAGATCTAATAACAACATTTTAAGAGTAAAAACAAGACATGATAATTTAGTGCAAGGATAGGAATGGAAAGCTAACAAACATTTATTTCAATTTATTCAATAAACATATATAGAAAGTGAAGCATCTCTAAGTTAATTTTGATAACAAATGGAATTCGTTCTAGCCAAAATAATAGTCCACATTGCATATAAAATGAAATGAATCACATTATGTTTCTTGAAATATTAGAATAAGATCTATGAAGTTTGGACCTCATCCTCACTGATAAAATTGAGTGACAAGTAATCAAAACCTCGATAAAAACCTCACTAACTTTGTTCATGTTTCCACTGCACACAAGATTAACATGTTCATTCAGAATTTTAAATTCAAGAATACGTTGGCTTATGAAAACAAACTTTATGTTAAAGTAATTGGAGAGGAACCCAACACTTGCACCCAAAGAAAGAGTTCATACCTCGATATCATCTATCACATCTTTCTCTGAATCTTTTCCACTTTCCCATGCATGACTCATGCCTATACCATGTATGCAATTATGATTTTTAAAATATAAAGCAACATACTTCTAACATCACTTGAATCCAAGCATCATGTAGGTTTTAACTCTGTACAGAAATTACCTACATACGAATTCTAAAAGCACAAAAAATAAACAATGTGAGAGCATAACACATAAAACACATACACCGAGATTTTCCCCTGGATCCCAAAATTGGGACTACCAGCTTGATTTTTCATTATGTTCCTTTCAATGTTACAATACATATTTATACATGCCGAACCATCCAATACCATGGACCGAAAATCATCGCATCCAAAACCATGTGGGAAAATCATGCA
>APFE031381451.1:0-20173 GCA_000404065.3 Pinus taeda
TGATATATTCAGTTAAAAGGCAAGAGGTTAAGAAGAAGTTAAAGTATTTGTGACTAGTCTTTCTTTTAGGTAGATTTACTTTAATCTCACATTGTTTAGTTGTTATTTGAAATAGATTTCATTTTCATTTCCTTGCAGTAGTAGAGGCACTGGGCCAATGTCATTAGTCTTTTATTTGATGCCTTTAATTTCCTTTAAGCATTGATTTCATTTCAATCTTTCTTGTAGAGTACTTTTAAGTTGTAAAAAGCACATCACAATCTCACACACTTCACTCACTTTATTTCATTTCCATCACATCACATAGGAGAGATATACTTGAAAACAAACCTAAAAAGTTAAAAACGACAAAAGCTCAAGAAATAGCTGCCTAAGTACATACAATACACCTCACTTCATTAGCTTACGAGCCCCGGGTTGACATTTAAAAGTTGCAATTTAGACATCACTAAATTGACCAAACAGTCACCATGAAAGAAAAAATGACTAAAGAAAGAGAGGGGAAGTTAAAGAACTTCAATTATGGTTCAATCTTAATTTCTTTTGCTGTAGAGTGGGTGCCACTACTTCAACCTCAACAGATTATACTCGAGCCTATCGATCCGAGGGCCCCATGGATGAAGAGGTGGATAGATCATATGGCTCGACATGCAGGTTCATCTGTGAACAACTTCTCCCCAATCTTCTTTGGGTCACTGTGTAGATAGTTCATCCTGATTAATGATTATCCTTACGCAGGGATGAATTTTTGTGATGATCTTATGCTCGTGCTTCGTGAGGTTGAGAAATGGGATGCTTCAGGTATAATATTTAAACCATTTAAGTTTTTGAAAGCTTTACAATTTTTTTTTATTTTTATTTTTTATTTTTATTTTTGTGTTTTTTGATGTTTCTGAGACTAAACTATTAATGTTTTCATGCAGATATTAGACCAGTTCGACTCGTTGGTGCTTCATATCTTCGTCGTGCAGAGAGACAACCACATGAGGAGGTAGGGGAACTAGTATAGGTTGTTGCGGTAGGACGGTATGTGCTACAAGATCTTGAGGTAGCTGAGGTCATATTAGAGGTGGAGTACCACATGGAGAGGCTGGCACACAGGATTGATGAGACCGTGGTCAACCAAATTCTGATGCGACTTCAACGAAACATTATTGGAGTGCCTAGCTGTATTGGTCAATTACTTCACAGTATAGCTCATGCAGTGTGTTGTAGTGAAAACAAAACAACCCCATTTTATTCTATCATAATTGACATGGGGAACCTTTTGGAATTGCATGTAGGCTTTGAGTGTGATTGCTTCATTTCAAGTCTATTTTTCATTTTATTTACACTTGTTTTATTTTTATAGTTTGCCTAAGTTTGATTAAGCTTGTTTGTTAATAAATTTTGTAAATAAGTTTTTGTTTTAAACATATTAATTAATTATATTAATGAATAAAATAGCTCTGGAGGCCAAGATATGTGCATAGAATTTAAGCCTTAATCATTAAACAATGTGGAATGCTGATCAAATATATATATCAGAAAGTCCATTCCATCATATTAATGTGGCTGTTTTCAGTAAACATATATTATAAATTGGGTAGGCCATAAAACATATGATAATCAACTATTGGAGTAAAGGGCCCAGACTCCACGTCATTGTCTCCGCTCCCACATATCAGAGGTAATGCATATAAGAGATTTCCTTTTGAGACACATTTAGAAAACTTCGATATATCACTATGCCAATCTCCGACTTTCGATATTCATATCCCTTCGATCTCTGACTTCTGATATTCATATCCCTCCGATCTTTGACTTTCAATATTTTCCAAGCTCCGATAAGTCGGACCCGATATGTGTATTAATGATGGTCTAATTAGAATATCGTGTCCGCCTATATATCAGAACTTTTAAATGATAACAATTGTAAAACCCTCGATATAAAATCTCCGATACAAGGCTCTGATATAATGGACTTGATAAAGTTATTAAAGGGATTTGAATACGATATTGCATCCGCTCCATATCGAAGCCGCCCAATATCGCAACTATTTTGTTTTGTCTTATTTTAAAAGTTATGATGAGCTTACCTCCGATACCACACAACTCTTGCCAAGTATAAGTAAAAGCCACTTAATTAATTTAAAAATGCCTCTTGGCATAAGTATAGTTCAAAGCATTTTTATAGTTTAATCTATGTTTTCATTATTTTAAAAATAAAGCTCTGATCTCCTCTATAATTTGTGTAACAAGACATAATGCCGTGCTGGGTCCATGCTTCTAAAGCCCCCCCGCCATGTGGCAAATACTGTTCGAAATTAACTTGGCTGCTGTAACGAACTCCATAATAGGCCATGAAAAATAATAGCTAATGGATCCTTCGATCAACAACAAAGTCAATTGGTTTGACTTGTGCAACGATTTCCCAAATTTGACATGCATTCAACTAAAAAAATCTATTTTTGGTTTTCTGAAGAAAACCTTCAGATTCGGTTGTTGAGAGATATAAGGGGAATTGTTAGCTCTGTAAATCTGGTATAAATACCCCTAAATTTGATCTTTTGGGGGGGGGGAGGTCACGATCCACTCAAGGGGGATTCTCTATAGTTATTTGATTTGTACAATAGCATTACTGTTATGTAAAAAAAGGCCGATTATAGAGAAAATAAGGGTTTCTGGCTCTGTTCTCATTGCTTAGCACTATTGTAGTCAATGTGATTATGGGCTTGAGCTACTCTAGGACTGCATATTTTGTAATAAGATTTGGCACTGTTTAATAAATTTCCATTCTTGTGTACTATTACCAGAATGATGATTTCTCATATTTTTGTCAAATTTTTATAATTGGGTTTGATCTAGATTCTAAGTAGTATGTTTCTTTGATCTCTAACACTATTGCTGAGTCATATTGTGATATGTTGTTGAAGTGTTTCCGAGGCTATCTCCAAGAAGCAGAATGAGATCGGAATTGTACTTAATTCATTGAATTATACTTGTGGTGACTCGATAACTATTTATTATTCATTTACAAGTGTATTCTGCTTTTATGTGTATTAATTGAAATGAACTATTTCTTTTGATTAATACAAATTTTATAATCAATTATGTTTAATATGAATTCAGGCCTGTAGATGGACTTACCTTAATCACTATTTATTAAATTAGATTCATTTTCATAGTTGTTTTAACCTTTTATGAGTTTACAAACTATTTTGGAATTCATAATCGAATATTAATTCTTAATTTAACTTGCTCTCGAATTAGGAGAGGGCTATCCCATTATAGTTCAAGAAAGGATTTCATGTTTTAGATTAGTTTTACATCTACATCTTATTTTTTTCTTTAAGTCCTCCCTTAAAGAGGAAAATAAATCATTAGATTATGGTTTGTTTAGCCTTTAATTCGAGCAAACCTTTGTGTTGATCTATTCCTTTAATTTGCATCTTTAAAGATCGATATAAAGGAAATGTAACATAATATGATGTGGATAGATTAACTCTTAGTTTAGGTTAGATTAGTATTATAAGTTTTAGGTTAGTCTTACATGATAGGGTAATTGGACCCATAACTAGTCAAAACCACCATCTTCGAAGAAAAAGGAGTTGCTTTAAGTTCTTGACCGGGTGGTCTCCCCTAATGTTGATGGAGGACATTTTTTCCTATCAACACAGTGTCATTTTACCATGAGCACCATTGATTTATATACTCAGATATCTACATGTAGTTTTTTATATGAGAAATGTATCCATATGTTTCTTGGGGCACAAATTTTTGTAAAACCAAACTTAGTATATATGTACACATTTTCAGCATTTCCTAGTTCCTATTATGCTTTCAATATGATGTGATGTGAATTGAAACTTATTTATATTTGTTGCAAATGTCTATCTAAAACATAATTAGCTAGGTAATCTGCTAATGTGTTTATATATCTAGAAATATGTTCATATCACATGAAATCAAAATTTCTTTCCAGATGATGCACTCTCAAAACCATGCAAAGGATGACGAGATTTCTCACTGAATAGACATTAGTAAGTCATAGTAATATGAGCTATGAGTCAATCCTAATGACTAAACAATGGACCATGTAAAATAACATAAGATAATAGCTCAATCACTGTGCTATACTCAGCAATGTTGTTAGTAGAGCGACTGATGAAAATCCCTTACATAATCACTAGCTCTCCATTTGGAGCAAAGATATCCCATGTTGCGGAAGACAGGTTCCGAGTACTATGACTAGCACCATCGACACAACCAATACATAGTTTGAGAAAGGTTGACATCTACAAACCATATGTAAAAGGAAGAAACAAAAACCATGGGAAACTCTAAAAGGACACACTACAAACACACTCAACACACCTATAGACAATATATACACAATGTACTATGCATGAGATCAAACATAACATTTTTTGAGGCACAACCCATTCCTAGGTTGCGCCAATGGAACTCCATCAAAGTCTACTAACTCACAGGCCCCTTTTTGGACTTGCTTGACAATGTATGGACCCAACCACATGGGTTGGAACTTTCCTGGACCTAACTTATCAGCCTCTCATATAAGAGAACTAGGTGTCCTTCTGAGAAGACACGATGCTTGACATTTTTGTCATATTATGCCTTAACACATCTTTTATGAGCTTCATTAGCTAAAGCAGCATTGCGCCAAGTTTCATTAAAATGAGTCATATGTAAAAGACTCTCCTCCTTTATGGAAGTGGCAAGAAGAAGTTAGACAACTAGTTTTAATGATGGAATTTCACATTCGATGGGAAGGATTGCTTCCATACCATAGACCAATTAGAAGGGTGTGAATCTAGTAGCAGTCCTAACTGACGTTCAGTATGCCCACAAGGCAGCATAAGAAGCAAGTTCCAATCCAATTTGTGGACCCCTACCATACATTGAAGAATAGTCTTAAGAAAATTGTTAACAACCTCAACCTGTCCATTAACTTGAGGATAGTAGGGAGTGGAATTTTCATGTGAAATTCCCAGCTTAGCAGTTAGTTTGATCATCATATGATTCCGAAAATACTTTCCGTGATTCGTAACTATTGCTTGCGGAACACTAAACCTTGCAATAATGTGATTGAAGAAAAAGTATGCAATTGTTTTGCCAGTGTTGTTATATGTAGGTATCGCCTTGACCCACTTAGTAAAGTAGTCTATAACAACAATGATATAACCATGCCCCCCGTCCGAGTGAGGGTTACCTGTCATAAAGTTGATACCTCATTTCGCAAAGGGGACCAACAACTAAATCATGATGTAATGGAGCAGGCGGAGCACGAATCTTACGATCGTAGATCTGGAATGCAAGGCACTTTTGGACGACGAGAATACAATTGCCAAAGATAGTAAGCCAAAAGTAACCAGTGCTTAAGTTCTTCTGTGTGGTAGCGTAACTAGATAGATGTCCACCACATGCCCTTGAGTGGCATTTATTAAGGAATTTCTCGACATCCTCAAGGGTGAGTCACCTTTATAAAATCCTATCAATACTACGACAGTAAATGGTGTCTATGATAATAACATAATTTTGGGATTGGTATCAAATACGTCGCTACTCGGAGCGAGAGGTGTTGGGCGAGAAAGTTTGGGCCTAGAGATAGATCAAAAAATATCCACACAACGGGTCAGATGACGAAATCAGAAACAATGATTCGTCAAGGATATAATCTTTATATGTAGATTTAGAATCAAGGGAAGGAAAATCACACATTAGCTCGGAGAAAACTAGGGATTTATTCGACTTGGACTTTATGAACTCCAGGTTAAACTCTTGTAGAATAACGATCCACTTAGAGTGCTTTCCCCCCATCAATTGACGTGGAAATAGATATGGCATAGGGTTGCAATCTAAAACGATCGTAGTTTTCCGAAGAAAGATATAATGGTGGAAACTTTGGACGGCTTAAACGACCCCCAAAGCCAAATTTTCGACGTGAGTATATCTGATTTCAATGTCATTAAGGTTCCAAATTAGATAATAAATGGGATGTTCAATTCCTATATCATCTTCCTAGACCAATATCATTGCTATAGTAGAAAAGGAAACTATGAGATACAGGAAATAGTCCCACTGATAATCAAGGGGGGTATAAAATAGATGCCCCAACTAGTACATATTTCGGGGCATCAAACACTTTCTGAGCAATGTCGTCCCAATGGAAGGGGACCCTTTTTTCAACAAGCAAGTGAATCCTTTGGTCAACTCAACGTAATTAGGGGTGAACCTCTGTAGGAAGTTATCCTTCCCTTGGAGTCTTTGTAATTGAATGAGATAAGAAGGTGTAGGCAAGTCAACGATTGCCTATACTTTCAGAGGATCAATACGAATTCCTTGTTTTGAAATGAAAAAACCCAACATGTGTACCAAAAACGATGCAGAACACACATTTGTGTGGGGTAAGTCAAATGCTATAATGTCTACAATGGAGGAAAATAACCCTTAGATGCATCGAGTGATTAAATCGATGTTTATAATGAGTAGGGAGATAATCCTAATAGGGTTGCATGATGTGTTTAATATCGTTAAAAGTGTAATCCATAGCACATTGAAACATGGCTCTAACATTGTTTAAAATGAATGGGAGATTTCGATAAAAAAAAGTACCCTAGGGACAAATGAATGCAGTCTTAGGTTGGTCTACAAGGAGAATGTTGATTTTATTATAGCTCAAGAATCCATCCATGAATGAATAAATATCACATCCAACGCAGTCATCAACAATTTGGTCAATAAATGGGGTCGGATAGTTGTCCTTTGGACAAGTATGATTCACATCCCGATAATCGACACATATGTGGATCATGCCCTGTTTCTTCATGACAGGGACAACATTCGATACCTGATCAGTTAAACGAATGGGGTATATGAAACAAGCCCAACGAATCTTTTCAACTTCAACTTTAATCCTGAAAACCTTCTTGGGATGGACCAAATGGAGGCACTGCTAGATGATTTTCACATAAGGATACATTTTAATCTCATGCACGACTATATTTGGGTTGATACCTGGCATTTCTTCATAAGTCTAGGCAAATACATCCCAAAACTCATGAAAGGGCTCTATAGATCTCGATATCAGATGGATAACAAGATGCTCAAATGTATAGTTTTTTGATAATACCTGGTTTGACAAAGATATCGAGATGTATCGTTTCTTGATATTAGAAAGGTTCCTTTCAGAGTCGACCTCATGAATGGAGACAAAATTCATAAAAGGCTTAACAAAATTTGGTAAGTATACATCACTGAGATTATCCTCAATGGAATCTGGTAAGGATGAACAATGGTGATATTCATACCACAACGCGTGATATGGCATCATGATCTCCATGATTCTCTCATCCATATAGAATAGCGAGAGAAGGGATCAAGGGACGTGCCATAATCCAGTGATCGATCTACCCAATTAATCAAAGAGAAGGTGTAAGCCACACAAGATGAATAGATGGCTTTGTAATCTAGCTCAATGGGGCTAAGAGAAATTCGATTGCCAAAACATTGGATGTTAGCTCTATCAGGTACAATCCAAGGATCAACCAGGATAGTAGAATATGATATCATGTTGATATGAACAATCGAAGATGAGCTGTCAGGAAGGAAAGGAGGAGGGAGCGAAAAGGTTCCCATAAGCGAAGAATCCTTCAACAATCTATCTCCAACATGTTTATATTAATGTAGAGTTTCCCCTACAATAGGGACACTTCCAATAACGTGAGAATGAAAGGCGAAAAATGTGAGTTGATTTATGGCTACAATCTTGCCTTTGTGAGGAAATGTGATCATACAGAAGTAAGTCAAAATGAAGAAAACCATGGCTTAAACCCACGTACGTCCCACTAGAATATTATAATTGAGAGTTCCGTCAATAACTTCAACTTCTACGGAAATGGTTTTCACCCTAGTTCTACTTGAAGGGAATTAAGAATCCCACAATGTTTTTATGTTCTTCCATCAAGGGCTTTCAACGTGGTGGTTGATTAACTTAGTTGAGGCAAACCAATCACCTTTCAGCAAGACAAAGACATATTGTAGATCGAAGCTCCCTCGTCCAAAATAGAGGAATGAATGTTATTACCACATAGAACAACTTGGATTATAAAGGTTAATTGAGTTGGAAGTTTAGGGGTATAGTTTTCTTGAGAGAAAACCACTAGGTTGGAATCCAATGATCCATACATCTGATAGCTAATAACAAGGCCTTCTTTTGGGCGAGGCAGTTTTGCAACAACTCAAGACTTGACATAGCTGATAGATATTAATCCAAGTCTTCAACTACGTTATAATTTTGGGCAGCGCTTAAAGGAGGATTGAAAGAAGACTTATGAATAACGCCCTTCAGAGGCTTGATAGTCAATTCCATAGAAATCAAAGGTGGAGTAGGATTAGATGAAGGTGATGCAAAACTAGAAGGTTGATCAGTAGCCTGACCATTTGGTGGATTCACATAACCATAGTCCTTGTTTTGAGTGGTCACCATAACATCGGATTTTAGCTTTGAGAAGAAAATCATCAAAAATGTGTTAGAGGAAGAAGGGTCTGGGGAAACCATACAAGTCTCCTGATTGGGAAACGGGTTGGTCAACACAACAGGAGAAATGGAATATTTAAGAAACTAATTCACTTCAGCATGGTGCAAAAGATAAAGTGGAAAATGATCCTCATTGCAAATCAAGCATGGGTATCGAGGCTTTTGTTTCTCATCGAATGAATGATTTTTTTGTTTATCCCGTGGTGAGGGGTATTTCCTCTTCTTACATTTTCCTTTCTTATTATTTCTAGGTTGTTGTTGAGACTTGCCTTTATCAGATGAAATGAAATTTATCTCAGAAGCAGAAGCCGCAAGAGGATGGGATTAAGGATTTTGAACATATGCGGTAAGAGAAATACCCAATGGTTTACTCGCTGACTGCAAACTGGCAGAACCAATCACATCATCAAAGACATGAGATTCTTTACGAAGTGGAGGAGGAACAATATTAGAAGGTTTTAGAGAGTTTGGTATCTTATCATAAAGCATGCCTGATTGGGTATAATCAAGCTCCAAACATTGCGCATGAACAATAACTTTCTCTTCGATCACGAATCCACATTTAGCCACATCTTTTGTTATAGGAGCCAAAAGAGATTTGGTAAACCATTATGCTAACAATTTATTGGGAACATAAGTCTTCAACAACCGGCGATAGTGCCTCCACTCATGAATGTGATCTGAGATGTGAGTGGAATCTGATTTTTTGAAGTTGGTCAAGAGTTACGTTCTAGTTTCATATCTGATGGGAACTGGAAATGTGTGAGGAAGGTGGTGGCTAAAGTGCCAAAAACATGAAAAAAATCTCTAGGTAATTCAGTATACCACTAGTTGTGGTACCTGTAAGCATTCGTTGGAAAATACAAAGTCGAATGGAATCATCGTTAAGGGAGTTCAAATAACACCATAGATGCTACATCATAACATGCGTTGAAGGGTCTTCTCCTGGATTCCCATTAAATTTTGAGATATCAGAAGGAAATTTAGTGGGAATAATTGACCACCATTGTGAATGAGCAATGGGGTCATTAGTGAGCTGAGTTAAGTCTAGAAATTCGAGAGTAGCCACAAAACTAAACTGCTAATTAAATTCTGGAGGAGGATGGCCTGGATATGAAGGAATAGATTGAGAAACATGCCCTTGCATCCATGGATAAGGAGGGTCCTGATGATAAGGAACATGGGTACCAGGATAGGGGGAATTCTAGTAACTAGTATACAAGTGACCTCATTGTCCAACCCTAGGATGACGATAAAATTGTTGGAATGGTTGGGTTTGGGTTTGTTGGCCTTGAAAAGGCACTTGAGGAATACCTTGATATGGTCCATACTATTTCCCGATGGGGTTTTCATTTCCCCATGGTAAAGTGGGTTTGATTGAGACTACACCATATTATGAATAATCTGACCTGTCAAAACTTGAGGAGTACCCTATCCAAGCGGTTGAGAGTGTAAGGTACCTTGTATAGGATGGGTAAGTGAGACCTGGGGAGTACCAAATACTGATGGAAAAGGTTGCGATGCAACAAAAACCTGTAAGTGTTGGCTCACATGTATTTGAACTTGTTGGGGTGTTGATGGATGGATAGGAGTTTGAGACGAAGATGGTGTAGGTTGAGGATTCAACAATCGGTCCCAAAACAAACCAGGTTGAATGGGAAAAGTAGGTTGCCAGACACTGGTAGCCTTTCCAGGATAAGGAATATTATAATAAGGCTCATTACCAATTTGAGGTATACCAACAACATGTTTCCCCCTTGCTAAAGGAGGAGGGGATGATGGAGGAAAGTATGATCCATAAGGGGTTACCCAACATAAGAAGATTTAGGTTGTTGAAGGTAGCCTTGCCCATTGACATAAGGGCCATCCTGTTGCTTGATCATGGGTGTAGGTGGAGGAAGATGAGAAACATTTGTGGCACTCATAAGAGAAGTACTAGATGTTATTCCCAAATTAGATGACATGGGATAGGTCTAAGGACTGGAAGCCACACCGGAAAAGGTACTAGATAGAGACTGATAATTACTAGATAGAGATTGATAACCAGGTGGGACGGATGAGCCACCATACATATGTGTTTCTGGTGATGTTGCAAACATATATGAGGAAGAAACATTTTATGTCTCAACCATATTGGTGGACATGAGTTGGAAGGTTAGATCAGTTCTAGTCATGGTTAATGATCCCAATGAAGATTGACATAAGTAATCCATGGATAATTCCAAAGAATTAGGAAAAGGAGTTTGTATCATATTCTGAAGAGGTGGAAGAGGATCAATCTGATAAAAATGGAGTCATTCCCAATGAACATGAGTAGAAGGATGAGGCTATTCTTGTGGGATATCCTCAACACTCACAACTCTGGGTGGAAAAGGTTCACCGTTGGGTCTAACATATATAGGTTCTGTTTGAGACAAAGGAAGAGAAGAGGAAGGTCTAGAATTAACATGTGAATATGGTCGAGGCTCCTTAGGTTTAGAAACCTTAGGAATCAAAGTGTTTGAATCAGGAAGGTCAGGTTCAATAACCTCGAGAAACAAGGTTTCAGGGACTTCTGTTTTGATTGTGTCAGTGTCATCGTCAAGAGTAGATGTAATCTTGGGCTTAGAACTTAAAGGGATAGATGATTATGACGGATCAATATCAGGAGGAGGGTCAAAAGTAGCTCCCGAATTTCTTGATTTGATAGTCTGCATGTTCTTATGCTTTTGATGACAGCCAGGAGTAGCCTCTAGTGGAAGAGGAGGCTTATTTTTCATTTTACACGAACGATGGGGTGGGGGATTTTTTTCTTCCATGTTGGATAGTAAATTTTATTAACACAAAATGAAATAAATTAAAACTTGGGTAATCTAGGCATAAAGGATTACAAAGAAACTATGAATTTCAATATACAACTTGGTGAACCAAGGACTTAACGTACGACAACCAATCTCCTTGAATCTGTGTTCGGTGTATCATAGTATATAGGAAACAGACTTGGTTACCTATGGGTGGATAACAACCTATAGGGAACTCCCAAAATATACTCAAAGGTACGTGGGAGTGTAGTTTGTAGTAGTGTTATATAATGCGTAACCATTCGATGAGAGCGTTCCCATATACTTTACATGCACGGAGCACCGTCTAATATACCCAAAGGTACATGGAGAACGTTCTTATACATTCTCATAGGTAGAACAAGATTTCACCCCTAGGATGAAATGCTGGCAAGCAACGACACATCCTACGTTTAATGACACTGGAACATGTCTCTAGCCTAGACATCTAAGTGTTTGCGTTAATGTTACAAATGTTCCTTAGGTTGATTCACCAAATTTTACTATTTATCTTTGCTTAAGTTTTAGTTTTGAGCTCACCACTAATGTCAATTCAACATCCTAAAATGCAAATCTAGCATGAGAAAATGGAAATCTTTCTCTTTCAATGAAAATCTAGCTGAAGAAGGAAAGAAAAAATCAGTATGCATCATAGAACATGCAACAAACATGATGCAAGATGAAATTTCCCTTTCAATGTAATTGTTCCTATAAGAATGCACATACAAAACCCTAAATGGTAATGCAATTTTTTTCTTTTCAACACACTTAATTTTCAAAATGAAGGAAACTAAAATGAAAAAGTTTAATCACTGATTCAAATGCACTTTTCAGAATGAGGACTAAAACAACAATTCATCCAAGCAGTCAATGACCAAACAAAATTAGTTTGCAAGCAACCAAATGATAAGAACAAAGAAAAATCAAAACCAGTTCTTACCAAAGGCAATCAAACACAAATGAAAACCAAATGGAGGCTTTAGAGAGACCAAAAGACACTCAAGGCTCAGGGAAGGTCAGTTGGAAGTAGGCTGATCAAAGAGACACCCAAAAAAGAAGGGAAAGTTTTGTGCAAAAACAGGGGCCAACACTGGTACAGAGTGGGCCCAAGTGAGGTGCAATTCTCTATCAGAGGCATTGGGGGAGCATTGGTCCATGGATAGAGGATTCCAACACAAAAGTTGCAAACGAGACTCAATGAAATCAGTTCCTAGGTCTATTCTTGGCTGGGTAAAGCATGAAAGGTCTATCAAAGAGGTAATCAAACACAATGGACAAAGGAACCACCAAGGGAATAGACTAATCCCCAACAGAGTCTCCAATTTGTTATACGAGATTTATTATTGCAGACAAAATTATCTCCCTTATGTTAGGTGCCTAACCTAGAACAACAGAGAGACAAGGAACTCAATGCTTTCCTTAAAGTAAATAGATGAAAAAATTAAGCCTACATGGAATCTGTCGCAAGCTTCACCTCTTCTTTAGCTTGAATGCTCCAATTCTAGCTCCGATTGCCAAAATTAGAACCTGCATAGTCAGATAACACTACGAGATCTATGTAGTATCATCTAAATACTCTATTCAATAGATCAACATGGTATTGAAATACATGAAATAATAACATCACATATAGGAAAACAAAGTATTCTTTGCATTAATATAAATGGAAGGAGTTACAACCATAGATAGATTTTAATCTTGTAGAAGAGTTCCTCCAGGTTGACTTGTCCTTTCCTTGTCACAATGTGAACCTCCAGTCACCCTAAATGTATGAAATGAAACCTCTCACAACAAAAACATAAGGGTAGAATCACTCTCCAAAATGCAACCTATTGCATATGGAAGGATGTAAATATATAAAGGAGTGGGGTAAGTTGGGAGTTCTTATCCAATTTTCAATCTAAGGTCTTAGATCCACCTTTGATTGGAGGGTGGGATCAAAGGATAAGTGATGGAAACTCCACAGTAGGGTAGGATAGGATCTGAATGTTTTATTTGAGGTAAATGGTTGTAACAAATTCAGGAAGCTTATAGAAATTTTCTCTTTTTCCTGAGTTTATTGAACCAACACAGGTGCAAAGGGGAGAAACCTGTAGGTGATCAATGCAAGCCATAGTGGAGCAACCTGTAGGTGAACGTTGTCCAACAAGAGATTAGGGAGCATTGGTTTTAAAACTGGCTCAGATGATGTAGTTTCAAGTAGAAAATCCGGGGAATGAAAGAGGCATTCTTAGGGGTTTGTGCAAGATGATGAAAATGGGGGATAGGATGTTGATTGATCCCATTAGGAGGGTTATTGATTGGATAGGACCAAATGGAATATAATGCTAATTCTCAAGTTTTATTTTTCTCAATCTGATCTAGTTCCTCATTCATAGTCTTTATCTAATGCTTATCTTTGCTTGCCTAAGAAAAATAATTTGGCTCAATCATGGACATCATATAAACATGTGCTTGATTGGAGGTATTTATTAATCTTCATTGAGTTTGGACTCTTGTTCTCATATTACCAACAATCTGATTTATAGGGTGATGATTTTGTACATACCTTGAAGGGGGTTTTGGGTGAGTGCACTCTGCCTCTTCTTCTTCTTCTTTTGATTTTTCAAGTTGTTCAACATCATCTTCACTACTGGTATGATCAAGTGGGTTGATAAATCTTGGTTGCTTGCATTTGAGAGGTAAATCCTCATCCACCCTCACATTAATCCAATTAACTATTTTGCATAATATTCTATTATAAAATCTATAGCCTTTGCTCTTAGTTGAATGCCCTAAAACTATCTCTTCATTAGTTGTAACATCAAACTTACCAAGATTGTCATCATTATTTTTGATGTAACAATTGCAACAAAATACTTTGAAGTGATTTATAGACTTCAATTTTCCATATCATAGCTCATAGGGAGTGTTTTCACTATTAGGCTCGAGGTGTGCTTTATTTAAAATATGGACTGTTGTATGAACAATTTCAGCCCAAAAAGTATTTGGAATATTTCTCTCACCCAAGATAGCTCTAGCCATTTGCTGCGTTGATCTATTTTGCCTCTCAACAACACCATTTTTTTGTGGAGTGTTTGGAATTATGAATGGGATTTTTATTCCATGTTCTTCACAAAAACTATTAAACACACTTGAAGTAAAATTATCCACCCCTATATGATCTTAGAAATTTCAGTTTGCAGTTAGTTTGGTTTTTAGCTATAGGGCTCTGAAGATCTTGAAATTTTCAAATGCTTCAGACTTCTCCCTTAAAAATTCAACCCACGTCATCTTTGTATAATCATCAATTATTATCATAAAGTATCACTCACCACTTGGGGTTTTAGTTCTTAAAGGTCTACATAAGATTGTATTAACTAGTTGTAGAGGTCTGGTAGATGAGTTTTCTTTCGTTTTGAAAGGCACTTGAACTTTCTTTCCAATTTGGCATGATTTACAAATTGGATTGTTTGGATTTGAAATTTTTAGAAAGACCCTTAAAAATTCCTTTTTGTTGAGCTTTACAATATGATCAAAGTTTAAATGTCCCAACCTTTTGTGCCATAACTAAATCTCATCAATCTTCCCCAAAAATCATTTTTAATTTCCTTCATTTAGTATGTATAAATTACTTGGTGTCGTTGTATCCTTTGCCACTGCTTTCTTGTGTTTGAAGTTTTTATTTCACTTTCTCTGGAGTGAATGTAATTTCATACACCTGGTCACACATTTGAGTCACACAAAACAAGTTGTGTTTGTGTCCATCCTAAAAAAGAACGTTTTGAGCCTTGCTTTTCTATTAGCCAAGTTAATTGTGCCTTTGCCCATGATCTTTCTTGGAGCATCATTTCCAAAAGTAACACTACCTACCTCATCTTCTCTTAGCGACAAGAATTTACTTCTATCACCAACCATATACTTAGAGAATCCACTATCCACATGCCAATGGGTGCATTGGTTTTGGGCATATAAGAAAATGCCACATTCTTCTTTCTTTTCTTCCTTTTTCTTCTTCCAATTATCGTGCTCTTCTTGTGTTTTATGGATTTGAGGATATTGGTGAAAATTTTTAAGAGATAGAGACCCTAGATTCAAATGTAGGGGCCAACAAAGGATCCATTGTAGTCTAGCACAATGTTGACATTTCTACCTTACTCGGAAGAAGTAAGGCATCTCACCCGAGGCGTGACGAGACTTGAATAGGATAGGGACTAGAACCGGACATCAAGGAGTGTTACGACAATGATTATAAACCACATATATTCTATGAAATCACATTATCTGTCATGAAACAGGTGCAAAGTTGGACTTGCGACACACCCAAAGAGAAAAATAATGTTCACATTCATGAATTTTTTTTTTTTTAAAAGGGACATACAAACCAACACATTCAAAGAATAGAACAATCCCGCCTGCACCTTCTTTCCATTAAACATAAAGTATCATTACATCCTGGCACTACGCTCCTTTAGGAAGAATAAGGAAAATCGTCATACAATTTGGCTCAGAAAGAAATGAACTAATAACAAAACCAATTTCCATAGACCCAGTGACAAGATTTCGACATAAGATCTTCACCTCCCCTTTTGTTGTCTTCTCCTTTGGCTTTTATAAAATTTTCTCACCTAAAATACCAGTCTTTCCCTTGAATACCATGCTCTTTCCTCTTTGATGGCTTTGTGACTCGACTGCAACTTACCCGTCTCTCCTTGGCGGCCTCTGTGAATAATGCAACGCTTGCATTTTACCATACTTTTCGATTGCCAAATTCAGTGTCTAATAGATATTGGAATATTTTCTCTCTCTTCCTCAGTGGTTTCCTGTGCAACTAGCTTTTGGTTAGAACTGGTCAAAATGTCTGAAAACGCTAGCCTCCAAAGCGAAGGACCCAATAGGCCCTAACCACAATCTATTGACTCATCCCCGAGTCAATCCTTGGATGATGTTGTTGCTTCCCCTTACTGTTGCGGGGTTCCTGCTTGTGCTGCTTCTTCCTAAAATGTTCCTTTTTGTGTGCAGGTTCTCCTTAAAATGAAGGGCCAAATGTTGGGATAGATTGGATGGCTTTGATCTTGAATTAGGTGTATTCAATGATCATTGATTTCTAGGAATCTAATAGAGTAAAAACTTGCTCAAGAAATGGCAAGGTAATTTTAGATGTCAGTTGGGTGGGTTAGGTAGTCATGAGGAATTTCATTGTGTCTCTACTTTAGTGTGAAGCTTCCGCAACTGCTGAAAATGGATGTGTGTTGGTGGTTTGAGGTCGTGTAGTAGAGCCTTGGTGGGTTGAGATTCATCCTCAATCTGTTGGATCTATTTCTCTAGCAAATCAGTCTGGGAAAATAAGTCCTTTTTCTAGTTGAGGTTAGGTGTAAGCAAAGATTGGTTGAACAATTTATGATCCTATTGACGCAAAGCATAGACTGGATTATTCTTTTTGGCGAGGAAACCAGATTAATCATAATCTTGTGTGAATATTACTGGCACCTCCCTAGTAGCATGGTGAAGTGAGGCCTTCAAAAAAGTCACACTGGTAATATTCTTCACATTTTCAGTAACATATTGAGTGGCTGGATTGAGGAGTGATTTCTGGTCATTTGCAATAGTGTTCCTAAGCTCTTGGTTCGACAAAAAAAGGTCGACGCATGTAGTTCTAATGTGGTCGCAACAATTTGAAAGGGTGCAAGATGAGAAATCTTCTCGTGCATTTGGTACTACATCAATGATAATAGGAAAAGGTGTCTGAAACTTAGCACTGATATCATTGAAATGCTATTGTAGTGCTTTCTTTTGTTGTAGGAGATGATCCCGCTCAACTGTTAAGGAGATGATTTTCTACTGATGTTGCTCATGTTTTACTGCCAATGTATTATGCAATGCTTCTAGTTGGCGAGAAAATCATTGGATGAAGGTAAATAATTGAGAGGTTGAACAATTCTAAAGGTCATCATTCGACATGGTAGCAGGGAGAGGGAATCAGGCCCACAGAGGTTGTCCACTGCGACCAACCATTCAGATTGGCCTTGTGGTGAAGTTTCCCACTGTAGGTATTCTAGAGTGTGTGTGTGTGTGTGTGTGTGTTGGTGTGGACATCTAGAACAAATGGTGGTGGAGAATGGGGATAGGACTAGAGGTGTGAGGTAGGATGCTTATAACTTCCCGACCTTAGGGACTAGGATGGATTTGTTGACCATCTGCAAATTTAGGGCTTGATGTCATTAGCAAGGATAGAAGAGGAATTGTAACCATATCCATGGGTGTAGTATTCACAATGATGGCATCGTGGGCGGTGTCCGTGATTACATTAATGACATAATCAACCTCCATTTTGGTCTCGACATTGAATAGGTTTCCAGTCTGAGGAAGGTATGAAATGGTCGCAGAGGGGGAGGTCGTGCAGGGTGATGGGTTGTGGGATACTGGGGAAGTAGTTGAGGTGGAATGCAATATTTCTTTGATGATATGGGTGCTAGATATGGAGTGGGGCTCTTTGTAGGTGAGGTGTTGGTAATTTAATTAATATTAAATTACTTCATAAATTATCGACCAGGGCTTGTAAACTGATGAAGTGTATGTGCACCATTTTTGCTAGGATTATTTATTATGTGAGTAATTTTCAAATTGAATTAGGAGTTTTTCATGCACATGTTTTTCTAAGAACCACTAAAAGAAAAAAATATTGTCACTCTTGCAAGAAGGAAAGTATCACACTAACAGAAATAAACATAATTTGAAGTGCAAGAGTAAATATCACACCAGAAAAATTAAATCTAAATCTTCTTCATGCAGACAAAAATAAAACCTTGAAAGAAATTATAATTTTGTTGGCTTAGGGGGTCCTGACCCAGGTTCGGAGTTAGTTGCACTGACCAACAAAACCCCACACTATTGGCCCCTTTGGAAAACAACCCTCATAGCGCAGGCTACTGTCTCACCTGAAGAAGTATGGGGGGATGTATGAACCAAGTTTCTACATCCAGAGACTAGTGTGATGTCTTTTAGCGCCTCAGATCTGCCTTCACGCAGATTGATAAAATCTTAGGGTTCACCACTTTACCCTATTAGAAAAGCCTTCAGACCTTCATGAAGTTCTATGATCTATCCTTGCGGACCTCTATTAGTCAATTCACCTACTTATGCACATCAAAGAGCAATCCTAAGTTAGGGTTCACACAGGTTTACTTAAGTTATTAGTTAACATTAGAGAATTCATCAGAGTCTTCGTGAAAATACTTAAACATGCATTGTGTAGATTGTTAACACTTACTCAAGAGAGTCGTGTAACATTCAATCAATATTCCATAAACACATCATTCATCGACAACATATAACATTAACAGAGATAAACAGAAATATGCAAAAATTCTTAGAAAACTGTCTTTATTGATCTTGTATTCAAGGTTGCAGACTCAAAACTACCCTGCGCACATAGCTACAGCGGTCCGCGCACTCAACTGTGAACTCTACCTAGGCCTCTGCGGAAACAGCTGCAGAGCCTTTCTTCTCCTATCTTACCCACTTCTCTATCTTCGCTCTTCCCCTTTCTCCTTACTTCACCTTTTCCTTTCACTAAGACTCACTACTTATAGATTTTTTTCATACAATACCATGGTCTGCGGACCATGGGTAAATCTAAAAATTGACTGAAAACTTATCCAAAACCAAGGGCTAAGCCCCTTTGACCCATATTTACCTCCGCTCTCCACATCCAAAAATCGTGGAGACTTTACATTATTTACAAAATAATATCCAAAAACTGGGTTATCTTAACCTCAAACTAACCCAGGGTGCCCCATCCCAGAAGGCCCCCAACACAAAGATCATGACTCGCCCTTGAGTCACTCTGCTGGCGCAACGATCTTACTATGAAGATCCCACATCTCCACCTGGACCACTGCAATTTCGGTAGTGCTCTATGTTGTTGCCTGTTGAACCTCCTCGACCTATTTTTCCATGGTTGGTCCTTCTACTGCCGACCACATCGTTTTCTGTGTTTGCTGCAGTCCCTTAAGCTTATCCTAAATGGAAGTCGTGACTTGATAAGCTTCCTCCAACCAAGTTTTCAACCTAGCCTTTAGCAAGGCCTCCTTCTTCTACGCTTCCTCTACCTGTGCCAATAGCTGTTTTACTTCCTATAATTTGGCAAGGCATTGCGCTGGTGCTAAGGTGTGCTGCTCCCTTACCTCTATGTTCAATATCTGCAGGTTCGGGTCCTCCTGCAGATTGGTCAACAACTCCATATCCTGATCAAACAATGTTGTACAGTCAGCGATTGCGGCATCTAAGGTAGCTATGCCTTTTTGAATTGCAATTTTGTGCTGCTCTCGGACCTCAGGCGGAGTTGTGAGCTGCAACTTTAACTGTAGCTTTGCGATCTTCATGTTGAACTTGAAAGTGACTCGTCCAACTTCTGCTTTAGCCTCATGTACATTAGTGGCTAGTTTTCTTCTTTTGGCTTCTGGCCATGCATCCTCTGAGATGTGAAATTCAATTACTGTCTTACATTTCTCCACTACTGCTAACTCCAGACGTGAACTATGCACCTATAATGCCTCCTTTTCCTTCAAATCCTGCATCTTTTCACTGAACATTTGTTGATTATTAATTTTAATTTCACTGACAACAGAGAGTGTTCATTACTCTCTAATCCTGAGCTCTTCCATGATTCCCTGTAGTAATGCATGTAGCGATTCAAGGGATAGTGCAACAAGGTTCAATCCATGTTCGTGGCTTTGTGAAGCAGTGTGCGCTACTCATTTGTTTCGGCATGGAATGACCCTTTAGGCAAAGGGAAGACTCTCACATCCTGTAGCCAGACCATCTCCACAATTGT
>APFE031381461.1:0-13318 GCA_000404065.3 Pinus taeda
TATAATATATAAATATTTAATATAATTTAGTTATATATATGTTATAATTATATATAACGGGAGTTTAATTGAAACGGCAAGGGTTTAATTGAAACGGCACTGTTTTTTTTTTTTTTAAATGGTGAACGGTGCGGAGGCAGCTGCCAGTGCGGAGACAGTGGCACAGTGCGGAGGCAGCGGCCAGTGCGGAGGCAGCGGCGTGGGAAACGGACGCGGGGATAGACGGGTGGAGCACGATGCTGAAGTCGAGTGCGGACACAACCTTTGAATTTAATCCTCCTGTGCAGAACCTCCTCTCAATCGCCAATTCTGTCCACAACAGCTTGGATTGGTCTCTGAAATAAGGTGCGGATATCACAGTAAAACAGTTTGATGATCTCTGAGATATAGCTCGCAGAATTTCAGAAGATAAGTCTGGTATACAGTGACAGGAGTTTGGATAAATCACAGAAAAGATCAGAGTGAAGAAGATTTCGGGTAATCTCAGAGGGAAGGTCTCGGTGATATCTCAGTATCACTATCTCACAGTCAGGGCCTGGGTGCAATCTCTGTTTCGGTGTCACCACAGTTAGAAGAATTCGGTGCCACCTCAGAAAGAAGGTCTCAGAAAGGTGGTCTCGGTGCGGGGGCACAACGGATGAAGTGACCTGATGTGACTGTTATTGTTTGTGCTGGAGTTGAACGGGGGGTCGAATGAGTGAAGGGGGACGAATGAAAAAAGGACGGACAGAGAATTCCAAGAGAATCGACCGCTCTGATACCAGATGGAGCATAAAAACTTCTGGATACAGAAATATATATATATAAATACTTTATTATTGATGAATAGGTAGATGACATTTGATTACAATGGGGCTCCTGGCTTAAATACCGCCATGGACACCCTTTGGGAAAGGGCATGATCTTATGATCGTGCCCTTTCGCTTAACTAAACCTAAATTAAATAATAAACCTAATATTAACTATTTTTTTCATAACATTCTCCACAAGAGCCTTAAACTCTTGAAACCAATTGAAGACGTCAACCTTGGTCTTCAAGAAGTAGATCCAAGTCTTCTTGGAAGAATCCTCTATAAACATCGCAAAGTATAAGGACCCTGTGATCGATGTTACAGATATAGGACCACAAATATCAGAATGCACCAAGTCTAACATGTTCTTAGTCCTAGTCTCACTGTGAGGATACACCACTTTGGCCTGCTTGCCAAGCACACACCCTTTACACACTCCATCTCTAGAAAACCCATAACCATCCTTTGTACCATAGGAATAGCTTTGTAGTGTAGGTGTCCCATCCTCCTATGCCAAATATCACCTTGGTTGTCACTCTCATGACTGAGAGCCTTCGCCAATTGTCCTCTCAACGGATAGAGATCCCTCTCCCTTCTACCAAACACTTGCTTCTTGTTGAAATCGGTCCCTTTTAGCCCAACAACCACTTCACCTCTCGTAAAGTTGACCTCTAGACCTTTGTCTTCCATGGCCAAAACTAGAAATGTTGAAATGTAGTTGTCATTGATGCCAACCCAAGCAGCACTAGAAGATGCCCCACCTTTGTTGACTAAAATGACATGGAAAATCAGTGTCTCGAGCCCATATCATTTTTGTTGGATTCTCCTCGTTGAGTAGATTCCGGTGGTATATGGCACGCCACGTGAACGTTCACAGTTTCGGAGATATGCTTGTTTGGAAAGAAGCCCCTAACTTGTGGGAAAAAACCCTAATGGGAGATGATGTGGCACCCTATCATTGGTCAGCGTATTATTTAAATCACGAAAATGGGATTTCCGTCAAAAAGCCTATGGTTAAACTATTTCATGAAAGGTCTCAACGATTAGTTTTGAATTAACAAATCATGAAGGGGTTTTAGTTCAATATAAAAAACTAATCTTTGGTCCCTAAAGGCAGCAAGGAATTTATTTTTGGCTCCCTTATTTTCGAAATTTAAAAAATTGTGTCTCCAAAACTCATGTCGGTTGGCCTCTTATGTGACCTTCCAAAAACTATATAAGGGTATTTATTTGCTCTCTTTGTTCAAGCAATTCAACGCATATTTTTTGTTTTGAAGCTCTAAAACTAATTTCAACCTTGTGGTTTGTTGAATATCAGACAAGAGGCTTTTGAGAAGTTTGCACCTTTTCTTTTGGATTGGTTTGGGATTCGATGGTTTCTCTGTGGTTTCGGCCCTCATTAGGGCAACAAATTCTGAATTCAAACACATCTATCTCTCTACGGTCTTTTGGTTTCCTCTACATACTTGTCTCATCATTGCAGGGAATTCGTTGAAGGTAGAAGGAGCATGCTCAATCTCTGAATCTCGGCCTTCTTTATGATTATTCTTCTGAGCATTCTGGATAGATTGGTCTACAATCTAAGGTTCGGTTATGTTTGTAGTTCTTATGGTACCTGCGGCTTATTGAAGATTTAATTTAAAGATCAACAAAGGTTTGTTTGGGACCAACAAGGCCATTTCAACCCTCCCCTTAAAGTAGATCAAGGACTGTCACTGAGCAAGAAGATTTCAATGTATAATCTGTGGCAATACCATTGATGAACATCAATAGAAGTCTCAGCCCAGTTAAGCAAGTTTTTGTGACAGACTTGATCTAAGGATCAGCGAAAAGTTTGAATGTAATCTGAGGCCTATTCAACAGCTAGGGCAAAAGTTTAGCAGCCTCAATCTACCGTCTAGTTAGCCAATCTTCTGTGGCAGACATAAGACAAGACCAGCGACAATGTTTTGAGCTTCATCTGAGCATAAGCGTTATGTTCATGTGTCTCTGTATCAGCAAAGAAGCAAGAAGGCTCGTGCATCTATTATTGTTTGGTTGATTGACTTGAGGAGACTTTAGTGCACCAAACTTAGCAGTTCAAGGCACACGTTTGTTACTCTAGTGGTGGATATTGCTTCTGCAAATTATTTGTTGAAATTTAATGACTAAAAGAAAGTTTCATACAATCCCAACCCAGTTTTAATTTCACCTTATCATTCCCATTCAGTTAAATGCCCTTTCCCATAAACATACATACAACATATAGAATTCTAGAAATGAAATTTTCAGATTAAAACACATGGGACTGTCAACACATGTTGAAAATAAATATGGACATAACCAGACCAGCAACACACATAAAAATACACACAGATTTTTGGTCAACTTATACCTAGGCAACACCCCTTCAATCTTCTCCGGGGAAAACCTGTTCGAGAGCTCTTCAAATTTATTTATCTTTCAAGTTCAAGAAAAATACATTTGTAGACAAAACAAAACAACAAAATACAACTTATCTCTTTGCCTTGATTTCCATGCCCACTTGACGCTGAAAATATATATTGTATAGATACGACTGTACAGACTGTGTTGTACGGACTATGTTGTACAGACTCCGTACAGATTGTACAGAATTTTTTTTTTTTAAATAAAAAACTTCTCTCAAACAACGTGAAGCTCATAGCATTCAATGTTATTCGTACTATACCTTATGTTGTCTTCTATGCATTGATTTCCATGCCCAACTTTGCCCAGAAATCACTCCTTCAACTTGCTGCAACAAATTTCTCCTTCAGAACTTTTCTCTAACTCTCAGCGTCCTTTCTCCAATCTGCTCATGAAGAATGAATGCAATCTCTCTTTTCTTTTCCCCCTTTTGTTTCCCTAAATGACTTTTGAGCAACCCTAAGATCTAATGGCTCAAATTCATTTAGATTAAGGGATGACAATAAATGTGCATTTTCTCACTTTCTATTTTTTAGCTCACCCATTAAATAAAGTACCCACATTGTACTTTATGTCTAAAGTCGCTTTTCACTTTATAATTTAACATTGACTTTGCCACTTATAAAGTCACTTTCACTTTATAAAGTCACACTTAGGAAAAGAATTATTTTGGACACTTTTCCCTAGGTAGAGACTAACCCATGGTAAACCACTTGTCCAATGTAAATTAAAAATCAACAATCCCTCTTACCGAGGGAAGTGTTTCTCGCCACACCCATTTTGTCCCTAAAATGCACATGCTTGCCTCTTGGCAAGGACTTCGTGAGAACATTGGCCACCTGCTCATCTGTTGATAACTTGATATATACTCCAGCTTCACTGCCCCCTTCTGAACATAGTCCCTTATGAAATGATATTTGATGTCAATGTGTTTTGACCTATCATGAAACGCTGGATTCTCTGAGTTTAATGCAACTCTGTTTATCACAGTGAATAACCATCGGCCTCAACTCCTGATCAAATAGGCCATACAAAAACTTGTGAAGCCAAATGGCCTCACAACTAAACCACGACACAATTGTCGAACCCAATCGGCAGCAACACCCTGAAGTGCTTTCCCTGTCAGAAGCACAGCCTGCTCAATCTGAATCTATGTAACTTTCCAACCTCACTCCATCTCCCCGCCTATAGTCTAGACTATAATCAACAATCCCCTGCACGTAGCGAAGAATGTGCTTTGTAGCTACCCAGTGCACCTTCCTGGGCTCAACCATGAACTGGCTAAGTGTGTTCAATGCAAAGCATATCTCTGGCTAAGTTGCCTACACAATGTGGGATCCACCAAACTAGAATCTGAAGCATGATGCTTCTTCCAGTTGGTGATCATAGGTGTAGACATGGGTCTACAGTCTGCCATGTGAAATCTGCTCAACACATCCACAGCATACTGCCCCTATCCCAAAAAGATATTCCCCTCCTCCTGCCACACCTCAAACCCCAAAAAGTAATGCACCAGCCCAATGTCCTTCATCTCGAACTCCATAGCAAGATCCTCCTTGCAACCACTAATCAGTCTCTCTACCCCAATAATGAACAATTCATCAACATACAACACAAGAATGAGTGGATCATCCACTACAACAATGTAGTATAGGTTCGGATCTGCATCACTCTTCGTGAAACCCATCTGCTGCAAGTAAGTACCAATCCTCGAATACCAAGCTCTTGGAGCTTGCTTAAGTCTGTAGAGTGCTCGCCTCAACCAGCATACATGGGTCTCTCGCCCAAGTACCTCAAAGCCCTGTGGCTGCTTAACATACACCTCCTCCTCTATAACTCCGTTCAAAAATATGGTCTTCACATCCATTTGATGGATCTGCCAACCCATTTCTGCAGCAATGGAAATAAGGCACTGGATAGAAGTGTACCGAGCTACAGGAGTGAAGGTCTCATCATAGTCAACACTCTCTATCTGTGAGAACCCTCTAGCCACAAACCTCGCCTTGAACTTCTCAATGCAGCCATCCGCAGCATGCTTGATCTTGTAGAGCCACCTGGAAGTCACAACTGACTTTCCCTCGGACCTAGGCACCACTTCCCAGACATTGTTCTTAATGATAGAGGCATACTCCTCCACCATAGCCTCTCTCCATACCTCCTCGCTGACAGGCTCCTCATAGCTAATAGTCTCAGAGACAACAATGTTGGTAGCCTTGGCTACATAACTGGAAAACCGCTCGGGTGACACACTCTCCTTGTTCACCCTCTTCGGAGGACCAACAAACTCTGCTTCCTTCAAGGTGTCTTGAAGCCACTTGGGTCTCCTCTTCCCTAAAGAAGCTTCCCCATAGGGAACCTCATCCTCTGCCCCCCAATCTGGTGAACCTGAAGGTCTGCCAACTAACCCTGGTGTGCCTGTACCAGCACATGTCCTTGAAGAACCTGTACTGGCACCTGTGCCTATGTTAGCTGAAGTGCCATGTGAACTTTGTACCAATGGACTCGCTAAAGAAGTGCTCAATGAACTCGCCACTGGTGCCCCAGATGTCATTGAAACTGAAGTACCTCTTGTACTAGTCGATTCAGAACCCTAAGGTCCTGCTCCCTATACCTGACCTCCCTGCTTGGGAGAAGTTTGTGACTCTCTCTCATCATACTCCTGTGATCTCTGATAGGGCCTCTCCTCCTCGAACTTCACATCCCTCCTAGTCACCACTCTTCATTTAAAATGAATGAAGATCCGATAGGCCTTCGAAGTCTCATTGTAACCCATAAGGATACCCTTCTCTGCCATGAGTTCCAGCTTCGTACTCTGCTCCTTAGGGATATAAGAATATGTGAGACATCCAAAGATACGAAGATGTGCCACATGAGGCTTCTCTCCAGTGAAAGCCTCCTCAGGAGTCATATTCCCCAATACTCTGTGAGGACTCCTCTTCTAAAAATAAACAACAGTATTGCAAGCCTCAGCCCACAAAAACAAAGGCAACCCCTGATCATGAATCATCGCTCTAGCATCCCCAGCAATAGCTTTGTTCTTCCTTTCAGACACCCCATTTTGTTGGGGGTTGTAAGGAACCGTGAACTCTCTCCTAATGCCCTCATGTGCACAGAAGTCAGAAAACCCACCATCGATGTACTCACCACCATTGACTGACCTCAAGACCTGAATCTTCCTATCTGTTTGCTTTTCCACAAGAGCTTTGAATTCTTTAAAGCCACTGAACACCTCACCCTTGGTCTTCAGGAAATATATCCAAGTCCTCCTAGAGTAGTCATCAATGAATATAACATAATACTCATAACCACCCAAAGACACATGAGACATATGGCCACTAACATCAGTATGAATCAAGTCTAGTATACTTGTAGATCTATTGTTGCTTGCTAGGAATGGAAACTTGGTGCACTTGCCCAAAGAACACCCTCTACAGACCTCATAATGCTCGACACTAGAATCAGAACTCCAGTAGTGATCCCCCTCAGTACTCTCAAAGCTCCATGATGCATATGCACCATCCTCTGGTGCCATAACTCGCACAAGTCTCTATTGTTGGTGGTACTAGTGTGAGTGCTACCAGATGTGCTACCCACCAATGGTCCTGCCGACTGAAAATTGAACCTGTATAGTTTCTCAGAGCGGACTCCAATCACTTTGGCCGAAGTGATGGAAACTTCCCTAGGATGCATCAATACCTGCCCTCCTATGAAAGTGACGTCAAACCCCCTCTCCTCCATAGCTGACATTGAAATCAAGTTCTTCTTCATCCCCAGAACATACAAAACATCCATGACCTTCAAGGAGGCAAAGACTCCCTCTCAAAGATCACAATCCCTACACCAACAGCTCTCACAATGCAGTCATCTCCTAGTACAATTTCAATATCAAGTGCCCTCTCTGCAAGCTCTGAAAAGAACTTACGTGCACCTGTCATATGGCGGGAAGCGTTGTTGTCTATGTACCACACATCGAATTTACTCCTACTAAACGTGGAAGTAATAAATGCAAAGTCCTGGTCAAACTGTGAAGCAAACTGCTCCACCTCTACTGAAGTTGTAGTACCCTTATTCCCCTTGTTCTTCCTCTCAGGACACGTAGCAGCATAGTGTCCCATCTTCTGACATGCCCAACATTTGACATTGGACATATCCGTGTTTTTCTTCTTCTTCTTCTCCTTTCCCTTAGCCCCATCTGACTAGGCCCATTTCTTGGCCTTCCCTTCGCTCTTCCCCCCGGGTTGTCAAGGCTACATCCTCCTCATCTTCTATCTTCACCCCACCACTGCCAGTCTTCTATATCTCATGTTGCACACAATCATCCCAGAATTTGTCCCAATTGAGAAGATTCTCCCTAGAGGTAACGGAATCTCCAAAGACTTCCCAAGACTTGGGAAGTCCCGCTATAGCTATCCTGACTAACTCTGTGGGTGCAACTACTTCACCAATAGCAGTTAAATCATCACTTACCTGTTTGACCCTGCCAAGATAATGAACTACACTTTCAGCCTTTGTCATCCTAATGTTCTTCAATTGTCCTTTGAGTACCATCTTCCTGCTCTCATTGGTACTCTGACAGAGAGTGGTTAGAGTTGTCCACATCTAATATGCATATGTGTTTCCTCTCCCCTGAGGAACCACATGATCCTTCAGACTGTCCATCAAAATCCTTTTTTCCTTCGCATTATTTTTTGTGAATTCAGCAAGTTCATTTGCAATAGTAGGAGGTACAACCACTTGCCGAACCATGTCCCAAACGGTTGCCTCCTCAAACACTGTCTGAATTCTATCCTTCCAAACGGCATAATTGGATATCCCATCCATTGTGTCCTCTATCCTTAAGAACATGGCCATGGCTGTTGTCCAAAATTTACAAAGCCAAGAAAATGGAGAAATGAACTTTCCAGCACACATTGTTGTCCCAAAAGTTCAGTGTGTGTGAAATTTCACCTTCTTGTCACAAAATATCAGTTTATTGTCCAAACTGAGTTTGCTGTCCAAAAATTCAATTTGTTGTCCAAACCACTGTTTGTTGTCCCAAACTATTGTTTGTTGTTCAAACTGCAATTTGCAGCCTGTACCTCTGATACCATGTTGAAATTTGATGACTAAAAAAAGTTTCTTGCAATCTCAACCCGGTTTTAATTTCACCTTATCACTCCCATTAAGTTAAATGGCCTTTCCCATAAACATACATTCAACATATAGAATTCTGGAAATGAAATTTTCGGATTAAAACACATGGCGCTGTCAACACATGCTGAAAATAAATATGGGCATAACCAAACCAGCAACACACATAAAAATACACACAGATTTTCTGTCAACTTAGACCCAAGCAAAACCCCTTCAATCTTCTCTAGGGAAAACCTGTTAAAGAGCTCTTCAAATTTATTTATCTTTCAAGTTCAGGAAAAATGCATTTGCAAACAAAACAAAACAGCAAAATACAACTTATCTCTTAGCCCAAAACTCCTTGAAAATTGTGCCCACTTTGCCTCAATTTTCGTGCCTACTTGACGCTAAAAATATGTACTGTATTGATACGACTATACAGACTCCGTACGAACTATACAGATTTCTATACCACTGTACAGATTTTTTTTCAAAAAATTCAAAAACTTCTCTCGAATGGTGTGCAACTCACAGCGTTCAATGTTGTTCGTATTGTACCTTTTGTTGTCTTCTATGCCTTGATTTCCATGCCCAGCTTTGCCCAAAAATCACTCCTTCAACTTGCTGCAACAAATTTCTCCTTCCGAACTTTTCTCTAGCTCTTAGCGTCCTTTCTTCAATCTGCTCATGAAGAATGAATGCAGTCTCTCTTTTCTTTTCCCCCTTTTGTTTCCCTAAATGACTTTTGAGCAACCCTAAGATCGAATGGCTCAGATTCATTTAGATTAAGGGAAGAGAATAAATGTGCATTTAATTCTCACTTTCTATTTTTTAACTCACCCATTAAATAAAGTACGCACATTGTACTTTATGTCTAAAGTCACTTTTCACTTTAGAATTTAACATTGACTTTGCCACTTATAAAGTCACTTTCACTTTATAAGGTCACACTTGGGAAAAGAATTATTTTGGACACTTTTCCCTAGGTAGAGACTAACTCATGGGAAACCACTTGTCCAAGTTACATTAAAAATCAACATTATTCGGCTTGTGGATTGAAGCCTTGAAGCAACAACAACCTTAATTCACAGCTCTCTTTGTACCTTCTCTGTTGCAAAGGATCCAGGTATTATTTGATCATTGCATACCTAAGATAATTTTCGGCCCAAACTTATTTCTATAATGGTCTTGAAATTCGCATGGTCTAGAAATCAAGTTTATGTATGTCTGTGTCCCTAATAAAGAAATTGGGCCGACCTTATTAAGGATCATTGTAACACAAGGTTGATTTAAGAATATATATCTCAGCCTTACTTTGTAGCTACTACACTTGTTTTGGAGAGAGATCTAAAGTTTCGCTTCTAGGGATGCAGACCTTGATTTGAAGAAAAAAATTCAAAAGCCATCTGTGGAGAATTGATCTTGGAACAGAGGTATGTAAATCAAAAGTTTATGCTTAAGTGTTAAAATTGGCAACTAGGGCCAAACTCCATGTAGGTAATCTTATTTATGGTCGCTGATATTTTTCTTGGATCCCTCTCATTGAGAGGTGTAAGATTGATCTAAAGATCATCCGATTCTGATAAGTATTTATGAAGATATGAATTTATTTTGATTATGGACAAATTGTCAAGTCGGCCAGCATCTTATGTAGGCTTGGAAGCCCAACAGTCATGTCCATTCAACCTCTATGTTTTAGTATAAATAGAAGAGGACTTGAAATCATTTGATGCACTCACATACTCTTCATGTGATCTCCCCCTCTCCACGTCTTTGGGTTTTTGGTGAAGGAGAGACACTAAGAGTATACGCTGGCCTATGTAAGAATGATGCCCTAGATCTAAAACGCAGCCATGGAAGAAGCCCTAGAAGCTGTCATGGAGAAATCTAATACGCAGCAAGAAGAAGGCTCACATTTGGTCTACAATTGATGCGAACGAGACTGTGCTTGGGACAAAGAAAAGGAGACAAAAGCTAGCCGCAGTCCTAAGAAGGGTGCCCTAGCCGCAGTTAGGAAAACAGGCCAGCAAGTTTGAAGGGATGTTTTCAGGTAAACAAGTGCTGGAAGGAGGGCCGAAGCACCATGCTGGAGGGTCGCAATAGTAAGGGACTATTCTGGGTTTGTAATCGCAGGGATTCCTCCTAAAACAAGCCGAGTAAGGGATTGTTCTATTGTGACTAGGCCGCATGCCTGTAGGTACTATTTTGAGGATCAAACAAAGCGTTGTAGGTGCCTCCTCAAACAGCGAGGTCACATAACTTGAAAAGAAGAGGAGGCCGCACAAATTAAAGGTGTGTTTTGGGCATGACTTAGTGTAATATTCCTAATTAGCCATGGCTAATTGGAATATTCGATTTTGCTCATTTTTTGCCTTCTATAGTTAGTTATAAATAAAATAAAATAAAATAAAAAGTGAGAAAAGGGGGACATAACTCACTTTTAGAATAAAAGTCACTTCCTAGTAGCACAATGTTGTGAATTAAAGGGGAGCCAAGGGGGCCAAAGGGGGACGCACAGATGGAGCCCACGCAGACACTTGGAGGGACTGCGAAGAAGGGAAGAAACACGTGGCAAAAGAGGAATTACGTTGGAGGAGGTGAGCCTTGGGATTGAGAGAGGCAAAGGCTATAAAAGAGAGAGAAGCCCCCTCATTTTGATCATTCAATCATGTGCATTGTGAGCTAGTCATTTTGACTTAGAGCATGCTAGCTGTTTAGCTAGTGTGCAGCACTGTTTAGTGCATCGAGTGTCTCCGTTCAGAGATCTCACCCTTAGCCCCGAGGGACTTCGAGTCCCTGCTCAGGCAAGGTATTTCCATCAGTATTCTTGCAGTAGTTTCCGTAGCATTTTGGGCAGGAGGATTGAGCATCTTGGGATGACTGCGCAGCACTAAGAGGGATGACGCAGTTCTTTCTGGCAAGAGTTTTGGATTGAGGTTTTGCAAGAGGATTTATGCTGGGTGATTGAGCAAGGGACTATCCCTTGCATATTGGAGGATTTTTGGCAAAGTTTCAGTCAAATTTCTAGTGGGGTTTCTTCAGTGGCAGCGCAGTGCATTGAGGGACTACGCAGATCCCCAAGGGGGTGATTTCCATAGGTCGGCCAATTCAAAAAAGCTTTCTGGGTTTTTCTGGGTTTCTTGAGTAGAGTTTGATTCAAGAGTTTCAGCCTTTTTTGAGGAGGGGAACAGCCCCAAACTCTCATTTGATTTCAGCAGCAGCAACAACACGGCAGTTTTCCAGCAGCTAGGACGCAGTTCAAAGAAAAGCCATTCCTTTGATATTCTGAGTGTACTTCTTCACTTGCCCTGTGCAAGTTGAGGTGCCATCTTCCTGATCACCTCTTGTACTCATTTTTCTACTCAGTATAATAAAATGGCTTAGTATTTCTCGCTGCATTTCTTGAGTATCTGTTTATATTTCATATATACACTATTGTTGTTGCACTTCTATTATTATATCATTGTGATTTCTCGGCTACTATACCACTTGTATGTTTTTCTGGTTGAGACCTTGCTGGGGTTAAGGAATATTCCGGGTTAGGGATATTACAGTGGTATCAAAGCATAGATATGGCTCAGCCTGTGGAGCTAGCGATCTATGACACCGGGGGAAAAAACCCTACATCTGTTACAGAGGTAGGAGATACAGAGACACCGGACATAGGTTGGAGAATACCTACAGGGAGGGAGACTGTGTTCTGGTGGTGGACGCAGAACAGGAGGAACCTGTGGTGGACGCAGAGCAGAAGGATCCAATGGCAGACGAGGACGGGAAGAGATTTGCGGATATGCTCCTCAAATCAGTGCAGGATCTGTCGAGGCAGATCGAGGTGATGGGGCAGAGATTCACGGCAGTAGAGGCCAGACAGCATAAGAGCCCACGGGTCTTTCAGATTAGTGAGGGATCAGGTGCATCCCATCATTTACTAGAGCAGCGTGATACTGCGTAGCAGGTAGCCTCGCATGCCCCTACACACTCTACCATGCCTATGTTCTTAGGAGCAGACACGAGGGTCGGAGCCCAGCAGGAGGCAGAGCCCGGCCATATGGGTGATTATTTTGTAGAATACCAGGCCTATGGGCAGGAGTTCAGGGATGCCCTTTCATTCAGAGACTTTGTTCAGCTCCAACGAGAGAGTAGACCCCACGACCATCACAAAGGGAACCAGCATTACCATGATGGTGACACCCACCGTGCAGCGAGTAGATTCCACTTGCCTACGTTGATGGCTCATCAAACAGTTCGGCGAAGTCTTGGATGGAGAAGCTGGACATTTATTTCCAGCTTAACCAAATGTCAAAGACAGAGGCCATCAAGGTGGCAACATTGCATTTGGATGGTGAGGCTCAAGATTGGTGGTTTCATGGGATGGTTACACTCGTACACTCCACAGTGACGACATATGTCGAGTTCACCAGGAGATTGATGGAGCAATTTGATTGGAGGGATCCAGAGCAGCATTTTGTCGAGCTAACGAGGCTCAAACAGACAGGGAGCCCAGAGACCTACATTGCAGATTTCTTAAGGGTCTCAATGATGGTGCCAAATCTATCCACAGCACGGAGGATTTATATGTATGTTGAGGGGTTAGTAGAGCCACTCCGGGGTTTAGTCCGATCCACTAGACCAGCCACACTCCAGGACACCATTAGAAGGACCCGGGGCTTACAGGATGTCTTACCCAGGTCCCGGACACCTTACCCCCAGAAACAGAGTTTCCAGTCTAAGGAGAAGGATGTGAGGATTCCACCTCCAAAGGGGAATCCAAGACGAGCACAGATTGACGATGATGCCAGGAGGGAGCTGAAGAAGAAGCGGTTGTGCATCACCTGTCAGGAGCCGTGGGCACCAGGACATAGATATGTTGCTGGCAGAACACATTTTATTGAGGTCTTCTCTGAGAGCAGTGGGGAAGAGGATGATGTGGAGGCAGGAGATAGTCAAGTCGTGCAAGGATCTTTGCCACCTCCACCGCCAGCAGCAGG
>APFE031381461.1:16659-30215 GCA_000404065.3 Pinus taeda
TCTATGCCTTATATGGGTATCATCCTTTATCTTTTGCTGACGTGATGTTTGGTGATAGCAAGGCTCCTAGAGCCAAGAATTGGATCCAAGAGAGTCAAGATATTCTCCGAGCTCTCAAGGATAACATGGCTACAGCGCAGAACCAGCAGAAGTTGTATGCCTACAAGGGTCGGGTGGAGAGACAGTTTGAGGTAGGGGACATGGTCTACCTACGATTACAGCCATACCGACAGTCGTCACTGAAGTAGAAGGGGGCTGAGAAGCTCAAGCCCCGCTTTTATGGGCCATGCAGGGTGATACGCAGGATTGGACAGGTTGCATATGAGTTGGAGCTGCCCCAAGGCAACAAGATTCATAACGTTTTTCATGTATCATGCCTGAAGAAGGCATTGGGGCACAGGTGACAGTGACAGATGAGCGACCACCCATGGATGATGAAGGGCATTTTGTGTTGCAGTCGGAGGCTATTATTGGTACCAGGGAGAGGCAGCTGCGGAGCAGGACGGTCCGGGAATTCTTGGTGAGGTGGAAGAATTTGCCGGATGAGGATGCCACTTGAGAGAGTGAGAAAATCTTGCAGCGTCCATCACTTCAGTTGCTTGAAGACAAGCAACATTTTGCCGGGGGAGACTGTAATATTCCTAATTAGCCATGGCTAATTGGAATATTCGATTTTGCTCAATTTTTGCCTTCTATAGTTAGTTATAAATAAATAAAAAATAAAAAGTGAGAAAAGGGGGACATAACTCACTTTTAGAATAAAAGTCACTTCCTAGTAGCACAACGTTGTGACTTAAAGGGGAGCCAAGGGGGCCAAAGGGGGATGCAGAGATGGAGCCCAAGCAGACACTTGGAGGGACTATGCAGAAGGGAAGAAACATATGGCAACAGAGGAATTACGTTGGAGGAGGTGAGCCTTGGGATTGAGAGAGGCAAAGACTATAAAAGACAGAGAAGCCCCCTCATTTTGATCATTTGATTATGTGCATTGTGAGCTAGTCATTTCGACTTAGAGCACGTTGGTTGTTTAGTAGTCTGCAGCACTGTTTAGTGCATCGAGTGTCTCCATTCGAAGATCTCACCCTTAGCCCCAGGGGACTTCGAGTGCCTGCTCGAGCAAGGTATTTCCATAAGTATTCTTGCAATAGTTTCAGCAGCATTTTGGGCAGGAGGATTGAGCATCTTGGGATGACTGCACAGCACTGAGAGGGATGACGCAGTTCTTTCTGGCAGGAGTTTTGGATTGGGGTTTTGCAAGAGGATTTATGCTGGGTGATTGAGCAGGGGACCAGCCCTTGCATATTGGAGGATTTTTTGCAGAGTTCTAGTGGGGTTTCTTCAGTGGTAGCACAGAGCATTGAGGGACTGCGCGGATCTCAAGGGGGTGATTTTCGGAGGTCGGCCATTTCAGAAAAGCTTTCTGGCTTTTTCTGGGTTTCTTGAGTAGAGTCTGATTCCAGAGTTTCAGCCTTTTTTGAGGAGGGGAACAGCCCCAAACTCTCATTTGATTTCAGCAGCAGCAGCAACAAGGCAGTTTTCCAGCAATTGGGACACAGTTCAGAGAAAAGCCATTCCTTTGATATTCTGAGTGTACTTCTTCACTTGCCCTGTGCAAGTTGAGGTGTCATCTTCCTAATCACCTCTTGTACTCATTTTTCTACTCAGTATAATAAAATGGCTTAGTATTTCTCGCTGCATTTCTTGAGTATCTGTTTATATTTCATATATACACTATTGTTGTTGCACTTTTGTTATTATATCACTATAATTTTCTCAACTACTATACCACTTGTACGTTTTTCTGGTTGAGACCTTGCTGGGGTTAAGGAATATTCCGGGTTAGGGATATTACACTTGGATTGCTGTAGGTTACAGTGGGAGCCCTAACCAGTGACCAAAATACTGCCCATAAACAGAAGTGCAAAGTATGGTAACTTGTGCTTTGACTTGTTTGATTGGAGAGGTCTCTTCATTGATGAGTAGATTCTATATACTACCACATAGGAGCTGCAATGTGCTAGTAATGGGACAGCTGCAATAACATGTGGCAGCTATGGTACAATGGGACAGCAGCAATAACATGTGGCAGCAATGGCTCAAAGGTCTGCTGGAAGGAATCAGGAACTAGCTGCTTTGCTAGGCTGCAAGCCATAGCAAGCAGCTAAGGCTGATATACTTATTATTGCATGATGTAACAACAAGGCAACTGATGATGAAATGCAGCACAGCAGGCATTGAGTGCAGATCAGCAATGAAGGTGTAGATCTGTGATAAAGAACAGCTCAATGATTGGAGTAGCTCAGTGACAGGAGCAGCAACATGAAAGTGCATAGCATGGTCATGATTAGTGCAGCATGGTGCAGTACGTAGAGGTGCAGCAAGTGGACAAGATGCAACACTATGATAGGTGAAGGAGTCATCTTGGAGAATCAGTTGAAGCAACATGTCTTCAACTGATCCCATATAGATATAAAAAGTCAAAGTGTTGACTTCTGTTGTAAATGTACTCTCTCTCTTTCTCTGTTGAACTATTGAAGAACATAAAAGAAGAATTGATCAAGGGTTTCCCCACATTGGGGTTTGTCCCTCACTGGCGCCACATCTTGTGTCCTCTTGTCTTGGCTTGTCTTCTGTGATTTATGTTTATGTTCTATCTGCGATTTACTTTAATGCTGATGTGATTGCTAACTGTGAAAATTAAATAAATTGCTCTAGCATAGAACATACCTAAAATTAACATTAAGTGATACAACCTTTGTAGCTTGGAAACTATGATGAAGATGTGGACTTGTTTCCACAATAGAAACTAGGGTTTCTAAAGGAATAGAGGTAGAGTTCTTGTAATGTCTGGAATAAGGAACTTGCTTGTGGCAGGGTGCTTGCTACAGTAGTTAAAGTTTTTAGATTGGCAAATCTTTGGGTAAATCATCAACAGCAGTCTCATCACTATTATTGTCAAGCAGTAAGGATTTCTAAAGGCAGCAAATTGCTACAGGCTATCTCTAATGCATAAAGGTACATCTATCTAACACTTCATTGTCATCATTACTTCACAGCAATTTGACATAAAGAGTCTCTTTGTCATCAGTTTTGCAGTAAAGGTTTCGTCAAGGTTTCAATTGTAATAAGGGTTGCGTCATTTGTGTAAGGGGGTCATTGCCAATAAGGGTTTCATTGAATATCTTGTAAGTGGGTCATTGTCATTGGTACGGGAGCCCACAAATATCTTGTAAGTGGGCCATTGTTCCTGGTACGAGAGCCCAAAATAGTTGGTCTGATCTATTATCTTTTCTAGCGTGGTTGGGTGGTGCTAGGCAGGTTGTTGAAGTCACCTTTAGAGCCTGAAAACACTTCAGGGTGTTAGGGTGGTGCTAGGACAAGTTGGAGCTTGCAAGGATGTTGGAGCATCCTTTCAACAGCAATTGATAAAACCAAGTCGTTGGAGCATCCTTCTAGTTGGAGCTGGAAAATTGAATGTTTTTCTAGAGTACTAGGGAGTTGGGGCTTCCCTTTTCAGTTGGAGCTTAAGCATTTGATGTACTCATAAATCATTAGAGAAACGTTACAGTGGTTTTTCTCATGGAAGGATTTCCACCTAAAAATTTTGGTGTCTACTATCTGTTGATTCTATGTAATGTTGGCTTATGCTTGATGCTAAAGATTAATTAATGCTCTAAAAAGATTAATAAGTTACTAACTAATAAGAAACATTGATTCGGCCCCCTCTCAGTAACTCCAACAAAAAGGAATTTTTTCTCCAACCCTGGTACATATAACACCACATTCACCTCCATGATACCACCTGAGTCCATCCGAAACTCTATACTCCCAATACCTTCGACTGCATACTTGCCCTTGTCACCAAGCTCCACATTTACATCTTTGGGCCCCCTGGTCATGTTGGTGAACAAGTCTCAATATCTCATCATATGACGAGATGCTCCACTATCCATGAACCAAACACCTCTCATGATGGTTCCAAAAAGGCAAGATACTAAGGCGAAGTTTTTCTCAAACTTCTTAGCCATCACTTCCATCTGCACAGTAGTTGTTGTAGGCAGTCTTACTATTGCCCTCCTTTTTGTTAGGACACTGATTGGCAAAATACCCAAACTTATGACAAGCAAAGCAACTTACTTTTCTCATGTCACTTTCCTTCTTGTTCTATGAAGATGCTCCTCCACCTTGGTTTTGCTTGACCTTCACTTTTCCCTTTTTCGCTTGTGCAGCAAGAGCAAGCTCATATTTCTCTTCTCAACCCTTTCGTTGTCTGTCGGCTAATGAGTTTTCCCAAACTTCCTTTTGGGTGAAGTCATCCCATAACTGGCTCCAATTAGGAAGTTGTTGAGGAGCAAGAATCCCATCCACAAAGATGGACCACAGCTTTACGCACCCCTTGAGAGCAACTTTAACCAGCTCTGAATCATGCACAGTTTCCACAACAGCTACAAGCTCATCACAAGCTTGCTAGAACCTCGTGACATAAGATGTCACAATCTCAGATCTATTCATTTTGATACTGTTTAACTTTTCTTGTAGCACCATTTTTATGTTCTCATTTGTACTCTGATAAAGATCGCTCAGAGCTACCCACATCTATCTTTCAGTGTCCTTCCCTAATAAGTGAGGAATTATATGATCCCTCACACCATCCAAAATTATGTGGCTCGCTTTCATATCCTCGGTCCTATGCTCTGTTGCAAGATTCGGATCTAAAGAAACCTACACGTCTCTACTCACTAAATCCAAGAGACCATTCATCTTCAGAATCAAGGTAATTCACTCCTTCCAAAGATTAAAATTTGATACCCTGTCCAACCTGTTTTCATATCTCAAACTGCTCAATGATGCCATCTCCGCAAATCGACCACAACTACAAAACCTAGTTGCAAATTTTAGGAAATAATTTTGCTATTGCTAAAAAGGAAAACTCATTGTTGCAAACCCTCGTTATCTCCATCTAATACCATGTTAAATTTATAATATTAGCCAGATTTATTTTCTCGAGGCAATTTATCCCCAACGATTTATTTATTTACCCAAACAAACATTGAATCATCGAAAAATAAAATAATTGGTATGTTAACTTCTAGAATTAAATATATACAACAGAAGTAAAACAGAGAAATCAATCACATTGCAAAATAAGAATCGCCTACAACAATTCTCCATCATTTCATTATCTAGAAAATTTGGGTTTTTCGACAACCAGAGATACAAGAAAAAATACAAACCTCAAAACTTGTAACATGGATCCCTCAAAATGAATTCGGCCCAAGGAACTTGGCCTCTAACAAATCAAATTCGGAATGAAATCGACCTAAAGAACTCAGCGCAACTACTATACCAGCAACTTGACCTGTGCCCTCCTTGCGTGCCACTAATGCGCAGTAGGGAAAACTCGACCCTCCAGCAAATCAACCTTCTTCAGATAAAATCAATCTCCCTCCGACAACTCAGCCCTGCAAATATCCTCCTACTCAGCCCTCTTGCATTCGCCCCAATCCACTCCCACTTCTCCTTCTCTGCGCTCCTGGTCCACAGAGCCACGAGCACTTAGAAAAAAAATTGCTTTCTCTGAATCATGACTCGCTCACACAACTTGTGCTCTTCGTGTGTCTTCACCTCCTCGTTAGGCTTCCTTTATAATCTTCATTGAGTCCAAATCTCTAACCCCAATCTCCCTTCTAGAACCATCTTGGAGATCAACAGTTGAAATTATACTTAAATAATTAAATTATTTATCCTTCAAAAATAACTCGATAGTCCACAATAATTAATTTACTTTAATTATTGTACTTTTCCTAAGTTAGACTTAGCAAAGAAGACATAAATCACTAGAAGAGGCAAATAACGTCTTCCACGTGCTAAGACATCAAGCCTATGTAGAAGACCTTTCGAAGCTACCACTCACATCAACAATTTCTCAAATGTTGGTCGCGTACCATTTTGTCCTCAACTTGATAGATCCCCTCTCAAGGCTATTTGAAAATATCGAGTGAGGATTTTCCTTTGACAATATTGAAATCTATCCAGGTCATTAAAAAATTTGGTAGCGTTTGAGGTCTTTCAACCCTAACTATCCTTTTAGTTCACCTAAATTCTTTGGCCCAACAACAATTAAATAAGGATAACTTAAATGTTGCTTCTTTTGCATCAACATCTCCATGGGCTAGGAAAGCAAGCTCTCTTGTTGATTCCAAACATGGATGATTTCCAAGCTCTTACAAATCTGCATATCAAACCTAGAACCATCACTGAGAATAGTCAATATATCAGGCTCTAAGCTTCGTTTTTGTTCTTCATAATTCTTAGGATCAATATTATTAATGGGATTAGCATCATCAAAATCATGAGATTCATGGACTGGTTCATAATCCTTATCCTCATTATGTGTGCTATGTAAATGGGGAAGAACAATCCCAATAGCTTCGATGACCTTATTATTGATCAAATTGGCAGGGTTGTTGAGGTCCTCACAACCTACTCCTAATTGGTACACACAAGATTAGGGCCCACTATCACCTCAGCCCAAATCCCCACTCTTTAAACTACTTCCTTAATAGCTATGGGAGAGAATTCCAATAGAATAACTATTAAAATTGGCAACTAGGGCCAAAATCCATGTGGGTCATCTTATTTATGGCAGCTAATATTTTTCTTGGATCCCTCTCATCGAGAGGTGTAGGATTGATCTAAAGATCATTTGATTCCAGTAAGTATTCATGGAGTTATGAATTTATTTGTGTTATATGACAATTCGTCAAGGTCAGCCAGCAACCAAATAAACCCCACATGTGCTCAATGTTTTAGTATAAAAGGAGATGACTTGAGAGTCATTTCTCACACACACTACTATCTTGATTTTTCTCCACTTGTCTTGGGTTTTAGTGGAAGAGAAATCTAGGAGTGGAAGCCCTACGTAGGAGGAAAAGAGGTTGCCCTAAACGCAGATAGAAGGCAGCCCTAGACACAGATGGAAGGCAGCCCTAACACTATCCTAAGGCAGCCCTAACCTACGCTATCTCAAGGGTAAACTAGCGAGGATTTTATTGAACAGAAATAGATAAGTATTTTTTAGACTCTAAAATTATAGATCAACAAGTATACTAACTATAGAGTCTATACACAAGATTCCAGCAAATGATACTTGGTCAGAGTGTGGAACCTTAAAACACTATCAAATGTGTTTTATAACTACAGAGAAAATCGCAGATCTGCAACAAAAACTTGATACACAGGGAAAAGACCTTAAAATTAGTGTATCAATTCTTGGTTACGATACGACTTTATTTCCAATAACTCCAACGTAAACAAACTAGCTTTCTTATGATATGACTCAAAAAATCAGCTAGAAAATTATCCTAAAACAGAAAATAAAATATTTTGGTTTTTAAATATATAAAATGGTTATTGTGACTTTCTTATCTTGTGGCACAACAAATTAACTCATGAAGTCGGGTTGTGAAAAAACACTTGCATTTAAGTTAGCCTTGCACTTGATTATTGAGATGGGCTTGGTCTCTAAAGAAAAGTCGCCCCCACCTTTGACTTAAAACTCTTCCCACCTTCTAGATCCAACTAGAAGTGCCCCCTATCATGGCATTCTCTAGTGTTCGAATCAACTACTCGATGAAATACAAACTCCTCTCCCAGTTGAAGCTCCCTCCTAGAATGGTTCAACCTTTGTTTGAGTGACCCACATACAACAACAACAAAAAATTGGGCTAGTGCCCAATCACTCTCCTCCACGTGGCTATGTAGCTCCTCAACAAATCATTCCTCCAACTACTGTGTAATCTTACTTAATGAAAATTGTCTTAGATTATAGCCTGGTTACCACGATTAGCCAAAAAAATGCGAGATAGTAAAAGCCAACCCACACAATGCATACACAAATGTTTGCAAACAAGAAGTTCTTTATTATAGCATATGATCCTCTGGACACAACAACCTTTATAGAGGAGAGTCTAGTCTTTTATAAAACTTTTCTCATAGCTAGATAACAGCTAGCTAATGGCTAGTTGACTCTTCCTCTAGGAAATATTATTTATTTGTCATACATGTGTCACAGATGAAGTAAGTCTTTTAAAATATTACGATTATATTCACAGATTTGCCCACTAATGGGTCAAATTAACTCAAATTTTCGTTGGAAGTCCAAGTTCCCTTTGCTTATGTCCCTGAAAGGCCAAAAATAAAGAATAGTAAACTTTGGAAGCCCAACATTCCACTTGGAAAACTCGACTTGGTCCATGCAACTCAACTTGCTTCACTAATGGCTCGATTTGGTTGAATAAGAAGTCTCTTGACTTTGCAACGGCTACAAAAATATCCACTAGTTAACTCCTTGGTCCAAGATTCTCAAATGTTCCTCTTTGACCTTACAACAGCTAGTTCACCCTTTCAAACAACTAATTGACTACCTTTAATGGATAGTACACACTTGACTTCACCTTTTTGCCTTGTCTCCAACACCTTGATGAATTTGTTAATGGTGCCACTTGGGTTTGCTGTAAATTGGCTTGATTTCACTTGTGTATCCCTTCTTTTGTCCTTATCCTTCCCTGTGTTGCCACATCAACACTACATCTGCCATGTCATCACACCCAAATGGTAGATCTGTAACACCCTAAGGACCACTTTTGATGGAATGCATGTCCAAAACTACCCAACGTTACCCCTTTTTTGTCACTTGGAAACTTGTTATACTTGTTAACCAACTTTGACCCCCTGTAACTTGGCAATGCCTTCACTGTTTGGAAGAATTTCTACATGGCATGTCATCTTCTCATCAAGTTGAGCATTTTTTAACCAAGTTGACTTTCTGACTTACGGAACCAATAGCATTTGAAAACATGAACCTCAAGAAACATCTAAAAGTTGACTTTGTAAGACTGCCATGTTGAAAACTAAGAGACACTGCACCAAGGCCAAGGCCACATACAGACTCAACAGACATATAACCATTCGGTAAGACAGAGGTTCATCCTAAAGAAGGCTAGACTAGCCCATACATTGGTGATAACCCCTACATAAGTAGGCTATTCTAAAACAATGAGTCCCATATAAGCCCATCCAAGGCCCTCCAATACTATCCAAGATGAAAGGAACCAGAAATGTACCCAAAGGTACTGGCTAGAGTCAATGAAACACAAGGTCTAGGACACCTAATACAAGGCCTCATATGGTTGCTACAAGGCTTTAACTTGTGACCTTGGCCTTAAAATGGTGTTGAATGCACTGAAAAATAGAATGTGTACCCCCGCTGACATGAGGAGTACAGACCTCATTGACTACTTCATCCTGAACAACTTCATCTGATCCCTTCTATATTCAAGTGAAGAAGGAAAGTGAGCAGTGGGAATCATCATCCTAAAATTTATCACCTGCTTCAAAAGGGTCTCCATCCTTTCAACAATCAGCTTAGGCCTATTTGTTTCAACTGCTTGGACCATGTGTAATCCAAGAGAAAAGAATTCAAAAATATTCTGATTTTAATTTATTTCCTAGACCATCATGCAAAAAAATATGAACAAACCTTCAAACCAGGGTAAAATATCTTATTTGTATTTTACTATTTCCAGATTATCTAGATCCCTCAAGAGTGGAGTCCCCAGGTGAAAAGTATGGTCTTCTAATCAACTGTTGCTCACCAAACTACTTGTGACTAGAACCACAAAGCATAGAAATTTGTCTTCGCTCCAAAACAACTGTTAGTTTACTTACTGCTTAGCAGGTGTACTCCTTCAGTGCAGCTCATCCAGCAAGTCTTGTTTGCATCAGTTCCTGTGCAACAGTATTTGCTGTGTATGGTTGAGCTTCATTGATTATACGCACTAGAGAAGTAGGCACATTACTTTGTTGGCATTATGTCGCTGTCGTGCATATGGATGCCATCTTGAATTGAGCATTGCTTCAAACTTAGATCGAACCATATTTAGCATCCATTTCTTAGTTTCGCAAGGCATTTGCTTTTCCCCTTTTCAAAGGGATGTTTCAGTTTTGTTTTAAGAACTGATTCCAAGATAGCATGTAAGAGTAGGTTTCCAGATTTAGATTAGAGTGCATTTTCCTAGGTAAGGAGGCACTCTATTCTAGGCAATCTTCTCATGCAGGTTGGGCACACTTTCCTCAGTAAACAAGCAAGCTTCTAATGCAGGTTGGCTGTACTCTCGTAGGTAAGGAGGTATTATACTCGTGCAAGTTGGGTGCACTCTTCCAGGCACATAGGCTTAGAATTTCTGCTTCTTCTAGAGAAGATGCACCAGGGGGCTGATTGAGTTTCATTTTAAAGCTTAGCCTTCTTTTACAAAAACATGGCAGGAAGGCTCATTGGGGTAGTGACATGGTCAGGGTTTTAAGCAGTTGCTTTGTACTTCTTTGCACAGAGTAGCGAGGTTCTCTACAGCCCAATATGGTGGAGATCTTGTCACATAACATTATATAACATGGCAACAACAACAAAAAGATTTAAAAAATAAAAATAAAGAACTACATACATACATGTGTACATGACAACTGCAGAAAATGGTAGCTTTGATTGGTATTTTCATCATGCAAATCAAAGAAGAACTAAAATTTATTTTGCTGTCCAAGTCGGCCTCCACTGGACAGGTCGGCCCCACCTGTTGAAGGGGTTTGACCCCAAGGATCAAAACCCACCTTGTTGACCTACATGACAACTGTTGGAAAATGGTAGCTTCGGTTAATTATTTTCATCATGCAAATCAAAGAAGAAATAAAATTTATTTTGCTGTCCAAGTCGGCCTCCACTGGACAGGTCGGCCCCAACTGTTGAAGGGGTTTGACCCAAAGATCAAAACCCACCTTGTTGACCTACATGACAACTGTTGGAAAATGGTAGCTTGGTTGGTATTTTCATCATGCAAATCAAAGAAGAAATAAAATTTATTTTGCTGTCCAAGTCGGCCCCACCTGTTGAAGGGGTTTGACCCAGAGATCAAAACGCACCTTGTTGACATACTATATATTGGCATTTGTTGAACCTCATTTGGGCATCAATCAACTCATCAATTCAGCCATCTACAAGGAGACCTGCTCACAAGTGCGAAGAGGAAAGAAGACATTTATTTTCTGTGTTGACCAGATCACTTTGACTTATGTTGACCAGTGTTTGCTTGTCTTGAATCTCTGTTGTTGACCGAATCTTTTACTTGTGGATTGAGGTTGAATCTTTAACTGGATCATTGACCTTTCTGTTGCCCAAATTCAGACCTGTTTCTAGGCATTGACCAAGAGTTGACCATATGTCAACTACTGCAGTTTGACCAAAGTTTGACTGTGGAATTGCAGGCCAAATTTCGTCCCTTTGACCAGACAGACTTGTGAGCAGATCATTGACTCTCTCTTTCTGTTGACTCAGCTTGACTTTGAAATTAATGTGGTCAATGATTGACCTTTGACTGGAATATTCTGATGTACAATTTGATGAATAGAACTCCCTCTCTCATAAGGAAAGGTGTCTCTTGTTTCATTGTTTTTATTGTGATCTACTGAAGTTAATGGTTGAAATTTTCAAGTGTAACTGCTTAATGATTGGAATGCTCTAAAGAAGTCAAAATTGTATCATTGGAAGTAGTTGTCAGTTTGAAAATTCTTCTAGTCTATGTTGCTAAAAGAAAATCAACATGGTATCAGAGCTATGGTGGAGGAAAGAGCAATAAGATCACCTATCAAACTGATTAACTTCACAAGAGCAGCCTTGATCTCTGAAAGCCCTAAGTAGGCCAAAATCTGAAGAAGCCCTAGTTCAAAGACTTCTTTGTGGTTGTACTACAAAATATTTGTAGATAACTGAATGTCTATATCACAGTCTGCAAGGAGATCAAGGGGTAAGATCATTCATTGCATTCATTACATCAAGATTGATGACCATGTTAAGATCAAGGTTGAAAGTCTATTGTGGAAAGGAGTCATCGCCTGCAAGAAGAAGATGAACGAATCTTGACGGACCATAGGTTTCAGATTTAGAGGAGGACCAAGGAGCATTTCACAGATCCAAAACACCGAGATGCCTCAGTCCTCATATTAAAGATATAAAAGGAGGCCTGAAAATCTCAGAAGCTACAGAAAGGGGCCTAAAAATTTCAGAGGCCTATTTGGGGGCCGAGAATCCTCAGGAGATCTGAGAAAGGTCGAAAGGCTTCTGATGGAAGGCCGAATTCTAAAGAAAGTCTGAATTAAGTCACTCATGCTTGAAGTTTATCAAATTTGTTGAAAGGTTTATGTACCTTTGCCTAAAGATTGTTTCAATACAAATCATATTACAGTGATGAGATAGAAAGTGCAGATATACATAAAGAGACCAGTGAAGTCATTTCTTGCTTGGAACCTGAGATATGTGCCATCACTTACAGTGATTTTGTTGAAAGGATTATTTTGAAATCTCAGGAGAGATGTTTAACAAAAATTCTTGCCAATATGCTTGGTTGAAAAATGTGTGTATCAAGTTTGTTCTTAAAGCCTGCAAGGCTGGCTTAGAACTCTGATTGCAAATTCTTGCAATTTTGGTGCCTCAGTGCCACAATCTATCCACCAATTGGCTGTAAAACACAACAAAAAGGTTTAGTGTTGCAAATTGCAATGACAAACTTAAAGAATTTATAGAATTTAAAATTGAACCTTACATGGCATTTTCTTGTCCCTCAATCATATGGTTGAGCTAAATCCAAAAATGCCAAATGCTTCCTCGTATATGTCTCATTGCAAATTGATTTTGTCTTGAATTTCTTGGCTCAGGAACATCCTCTCAATGCAGATCATGACACCTATAATCACCTCAGGATCTCTTTGAATATTAGACCCCTCATTATAGAATATGCTTGGATTTAGATATGCTCCTGCTGCATGCAACGGTGAATGTGGCCGCCTGTCCCACCAAGAATCAATAATTTCCCATATAGGGAGATATTTAGATTAATCTCCCCTGTAAAAAGCCTTGACGGCCTCTTTGGCCCTGTCCATGCCCTCATAAATGTATCCCATCGGAGGCTTCTCTCCACCCATGATCCTCAAGACTCTCACAAGGGTCTCAGTTAAGCTAACAATCTTAGTGACTTTCTCCCACAAGTCCTCTTTGAAGACAGACACCTTCACAGCCATGGCATCCGGTTTTGTGCAATCTTTCCAAAATAACCATTGTTGGCTACGAAACATCCATCTCAAAGCTTGGTATTCCTTCAAAAGGCTTTGGAGGGAGGAAATGTTGGAAATAATACTGAGAGGGGGGGTGAATCAGTATTATCAGGTCAAGTATTCCTTTTCTAAAACCAAATTGTATACGCTACTTCAGTTAATTAAACCCGCATATATACGCAACTATTCAGAAGGAAACCCGTGTATACAAAGCAAACTTTTAATTTACTTTAACTTTCTGATGATGATTGTTAATCTGTGATGCACAATCGAATAACCAGTAACCAGAGACAGTAAAACAGACGGAAAGACAATCACACACAAGAACACAAGATATAAGGTGGAAACCCAATGTGGGTGAAAACCACCTGCTGCAATTCGTCTCTATCTTTCTTTAA